>JAZGTK010018534.1:0-11800 GCA_036877625.1 Ambastaia sidthimunki | reverse complement strand
TCAGAGAGTGTAACACAATTTTTTACTGTCGGAAATAAACCCACGTTGGTCCAGTTTGATTTTGGTTTGATTTAAATGAAGGAAATTAAATGGTAACTTGAGTGAGTAGATGGGCAGAAGGCCACTGTCTGTGTTTAGAGTGTGTTTTCACAGACAGTGGTAATGAAATAGGTGGAAGCACTAAAAGGGTCTTAACCAATTTTTCCCAAGCAATCCCACCCGCCTCTCATCACACGCACATACACCCGTTTGCTTATCTAAATGGGGACATTCCATAGACCGCTATTGTTTTTTCACCCTAACCCACACTCTAACCCCAACAGAAAACTCAGCATTTTAACAATTCAAAAAAATTTTTTTTTATAGCGTTTTTACAAATTAGGACGTCCCCAAAAGGAAGTTTGTCTCATATTTGTCAAGTTTTGCTGATGTCTGGGTAAACATTTTTTTAATGGGGACATACTATAGCTATAATGATTTTTATACTGTGCAAAACTTTCTGCTATTTTAGATTTTCATAAAAGAGCATTCTGTATGATTTATAATATATATATAATATTATAAGTATATAATATTTATACTAAAATGTCCCCAAAAGGTCCAAATGTACTGGTATTACTATAGTTAAGGGGACATTTGGTCTACTAATGTAGTAAATACCCGAACCACACACACACACACAGAGCCTCCATCCCAGACTAGCAGTCATTGCCTCTTTGTAAACAATGGCATCCACCCACTACAGTTCAGAATAAAGAGGACGGGTGACTGTAGAGATACAATGACAGTTTGATGCCACATTCCTTTCAAACTTCTCAAAGATACAGAGTTTCTGATATGACTTTTAAAGTCATAGAAGTGTGTGAAAATCTGACAATGAGGTTGCCAATGAATTCCATTWAAACTAAGAGACAGAGAGAGAGAGAGAGAGAGAGAGAGACAGAGAGAGAGAGAGAGAGAGAGAGAGAGAGAGAGATGTCATTCGAATGTTGCTTCTCATTGAGGGTTTGAGCGATGAGTCAGGTCATCACATCTCTCCACCTCATCCATCATTCCCCTCAAACAAACGAGTCCAGCACAGATTCTTTTCTCCCTCTGTTGCCTTTCAGCCGCTTGTCTGTTCTTCTCTCTTTCAGACTCTCAGTGGCTGTGGGACAGTACAGATCTGTGTGAGATGACCAGAGATCAGACTGACACTGCGTCTGTCTGGCAGCCTGTGTGAGGACTTTGTGTCTCAGTCTGAAATGATGCTCGTGGGTGTATGAAAAAGAGTTTTGTCTTGGTTTAATGTGTCTGTATCACTAGGATGTCTCTGCAGCAACATCAGGTGGAACCATCAGAACGTTTCGCTTCCAATTGAGAGACAGTCGATGAAGTTATAATGACGAAGCAGGACATGCACACAGAGAAAATACAATTAAAGGATTAATATAAGAAATATCAAGACCAAGTCTTGAATTTTTTTGCAAAAGTTTTTTAAAATATTTTTTTTATTTTGCATTGTGACAAGCGATTTTTATGACTTATGATATTTGTATTAAATGTTTAAAAAAGAAGTTCTATTTGATACTGTAAAAAAGTATAAAACTCAAAGTATTTTAATTGCAAAATTAAATCACAGGATGATTCTTACTGTAATACAGTAATGAGATTAGAATGTTTTTGCAATTTATCATCGAATTGTAATGTGGCAAAACAAAAATGTTAATAGTCCTAAAAGAGCTTCATCCTCTGGTTTGAAATGTATTAATTGTGAACAGCGCTTCACAAATAAAAGTGACAAAGAAAATGACGTTTAACATTAAGGAGATAAACAAACTGAGACAGAGACAGTTTGGAGAGTGCACAGCTCGCCCACACAGGAGTTTTTATTTCTCTCAATCTCCTCCCACAGTTTTGAATTATAATGCAATACAGTTACATTGTAGAAAGCATTAAAACAGAAGTACCTCAAGTCACTTGATTACTTTTAAAAATGGGATTATAAACATCGACGAAATAAAAATTAAAAGTGAAGTAGGAAAGATCTGGTCCTTCACCTCATGAGGATAAACAAAATCTGGCATTTCTCATAGGTTTGGCACAATAAATCAACATGGACCGAAACGTCACACAAGAGACAACCATAGAAATGTCAGTTACAGCTTGGACCAATCATGCGTTTTATAAAGAAATAAAATCAGCTGTTTTTATTCTTTCTTTCCTTTTTTCCTCTATTTTATCATTTTTTTATATTTTACAGTTGAATCAATAAATTGTCATACAAAAAAACTAAGTAATTTCTATATCCTTTACCAGTTTTATTAGAAGTATAAGCGGTGATGGTACGTTTAATACTATCTGGCAATTTCAGACGTTTTCTACAAACCCCAGCAGGCCGTGGAGTCTCACCCCCGGGTGCAATTCTCGCTTCCACCAGCGGGGGCGCTTGAGAGAGACAGTGCTATTCAGTAAACAAACTACAGTTTGCAGAGAAATAAATACAACTTTCAAGATACACAGAAATTACATAGACGACATCAACCGAGAAAAAAAGGACAAAACAAAGCGACAAATGACGAGAAAAAAAACATAAGGAACCCATGATTGTCTATAAATGAAAGACACGAAAGAACGATGCAGCTAAAACAAGCATTCAGGTTTACTTAGTGGTATCGTTCGCCAACTAATGAAAAGGGTTACCATGGAAACGATCAAATGCCCGTCGCAATCCTACAATTCTAGTTTGTTTTAAAACAAGTGTATTTCTCAGTTTAGAAAACAAAATTAGGACTTTCAACCTTGTTTTTTTTTTACAACCGTTTATCCACCATTAAAAAAGTAGGTGAGAGAGCGTCTGTCGTCGCAGGGGCTGGTGGGTAAGTGGGTTGAAGATAATGCAGTGCTTTCATTGGACAGAATATAGTCACTGTCTCGCTCCTAACACCTTTATTAAGCAGCGTCTGTGAGAGGTCACACCTTATATCTGTGATCGTTTAAATCCACAAACTCCGTAATCGGATCGTAAAAGGAAATCGCTGAGCCCAAAGCCCTATTTTGTCCCTTTTCGTAAGTTTGTAAATTTGTACGTTTCTGTACAAGATCTAAAAGAAACAGGTAAAATGCTTTAAAAACACAGTTTTATGTTTTGATTCTGTATTTACGTTTGCGTGTGACATCTGTAGCTCTGTATTTACATGCCGGTTGAATCTTTTGTCTGAAAAGACAGTGATCACATTTGTCTTGTGGAAGACTCCGTTACTCTGAGTAACCGTCTGTTTTAGCGGACAAAACTCACAAACACCAACAGCAATTAAAAAACTGTTCACCAGCTGCCACAGCTGTGCAAAATATTGAAACGTGACAGAATAAATACAATTATTATTATGTATTACTACTATTATCATCATCATCATCGTCTTCATCATCACCATCAAAATTACAGACACTATTGTCATGGCTACTAGCTATATTTAATCAATCAATAAATGAATCAATCAAACAGTCAACCATTACTTGTTCATGTGTGTGTGATACTGTTTAGCACAGTAACTGTACAGTATACGTGTGTGAGAATTTGGCCACTTGTGCGGGTGTGTGTACTGTATGTGTGTGGATCAGGGACTCCAGCGGTGGTGTGACAAGGTAATAAAGTCACCTAGCACATGAGTGTGTCATACATGACTGAGAGACTGAATGGCGCTGGGCTCTGCAGTGCGGGTCAAGCTGTGCCACATTGGGGCATTGTGGGTAGACGAGTGGAGAGGATCCTTATCAGCTAAAGACAGCATCATAGCATACGCCTGTAGACACACAAACCTACAATTACACACATGCATATACACAAAAAACATTACTGTTATACATGCATAATGTGTAATAGGAATTTGATAGGAATTTTTTATGCTTAGGTTGGAACAAATTAATCTTGTTTAAAAGAAGTATTAATCTTAAAGCTGCAATCTGTAACTTTTGCCTCTCTATCGCCCCCTCTGTTTGAAACATAATATTACAGGTTACTTTACACACTTTTATTTATGTATGTTCAAGTCTGACATTTCTTAGGAAATTGTACCCGACAGCTCAAATATGTACTTACTCATTAACTGATATTTGTTCATTTTTAAACCAAAGAAAGTTACAGATTGCAGCGTTAACACATAATATGTAAAAATAATGAAAATGTAAGTATAACTGATTATATATGTAGATACCTGTGACTTAGACTTCCTGTACAGGGGCTGCTTAATCCCTTCCTGCAAGTGGGCGGAGCCAAAGCTGCTGACATCACCATCGCTGAGATCACCGTCTTCCATACTGAAGTGGCGAATATGATCCATCGTGGAAAAACTGCTGTGATCTTCATCTTCCTCATCCTCATTAAATCTGCAAACGATATAGTTTTAGAACGTTAGCATGACAACGCACAACCACTAATCCAGCTGTTGTGAGTTTGTTGTGTTCATACCTTCGTGGTGAAGATTTGCTGTTCAGTTCCACATCATCTGGTCCCTCAAAATCCATGTCATCATTGATGTCATGATCCAGATGTCCGGGAACACCTTCCTCGCTGGGTTTCCTAGCACCGTCGCTACGCTCCGCCTCCTCGTCTTCTGCTCCAAGCTCCTCCCCTTCCTCCTCATCCAGGTCACGTGACCCAGGGCCGGGCAGAGCTTTGTCCCCATCAAAATGACCACCGTTCAGTCTGTGCAGAACAGAGACCGTAATTAAAAATGACGTCAAACAGCACAGAGTATCAGTTCATGATCTGTTCTTTAAAAAAATCATGAAAAAAGATCTGCTTGTTTAAAAAAAAATAAACCACCTTAAAAAGTAGAAACACATGCCTTCTTATTCAGAGAGAGAGAGAGAGGAAATGCTTAAGAAAGAAAGAAGTGTGTGGTAGAAGGAGAGATGAGGGGACCCCTGTTTGTCATCAGTTATGAGGCCTGGCAGAAATGAGTCGCACATCGACAGGGTACTTAGACTGCAGGCCTCTCCACTTCCTGTCTCTCTCAGACAGCTCAGCTCTCCTCTTTCCCTAGTTTATTTTCTTCTTTATCTCCAATTCATCTAATAGGCCAAATATTTAGCTGACAGCCCATTTGGTGAGTGGAGTGCCAAAGCAGTCATTTCCCCACAGAGACAGAGAGCAGCTATCCAAACTCACACACGTACAGAAAGCAGTCAATAGAACCACATTACAGCTGATTCACTCTCTCAGTCCTGATTCTACTCATTCCCAGAATTAAAAATAGCAACTTCCCATCTGAACCTTAAAGACTGGCAGGAAAATTACAAAGAGAGAGAGAATAAAAAAACACAAGTCTGTGTGTACAGATGTGCAGGAACGGCAATGAAAATATTACGGAGAGCTATTCCAATCTCAATTAGGGAATATCTGTTAGAAAACCTCAACAGGAAATGTTTTCACAGACAGAAATGATGGATTAGAGAGAGAAAAACAGTGAGTGAAAGATAAAAAGAGGTACTGAGTCAGAGCTGTGGCCTAGCGGTAACGCACATGCACTCCAGACATGATGAGCTGTGGTGGTCATGTGGGCGATGCAGGTTTGAATGCGGACTGTGGATTAGCAACATAACCCTAAACTAAACTAAAAATGACCTCTGACTCTGAATTAAGATTTTCTCTGATATCTTTATCTCTCACCTTTTCCCCAGCTAACAATTTCTGTAACTTTCCATTAATAACAAAACCCTTAAAAAGGTTATTTTGAAAGTTATAGGATTGTTTAAAATGTCCAGTTTAGATTTTGTATTAATGTTATTGTTTGATTATAGCCACATATAAAAAAAAAATTAAGCCTATAACTTTTTAAAAGGTTCTACTAACAACTTTGATATACATGTTAAAAAACATTCTACAAATGGTACTACAAGAACATACTTGATAACTTAGAGAGACTTTTTGCTAACGTTCTGAGAACATTCCCTGTTAGCTTGTCTCAGCACCTTCAAAATCCCTGTTTGGCCTCTTTCCTCAGATTAGCGTAGCACCGCGCGGTTTAACGGTATAAAGTCGTTTTCACATCTCAAATAATCCCCCAAATCTGCCCCTCTCATCTCTCTGCACCCCACCAATACAGCGAGAGAGAGAGAGCGGGCGAGAGATGGCGTGATGATGAAAACAGAGGAGTAATTAGAGAGCGCTGTGGTCATTTCTGGAGGATAAAGTATCTATCAGGAGCCGTCACTCTTGACAGGAAACATTCAACGACCTATGACCTCCAGTCCCACACCTACTTCCTGTTCACAAACACATGTTGGGACCAGATGTGTGACGCTCAAGGTACATACAGTCAGTGTTGCAACTGCTCTAGGATGCTTTTAATGAAACCATGAAAATATCAAACAACAACCGCTCGCAAGATCTTTATCTCAATCAATCTGTCCGTCACACACGCACACGAATGACCGGGTCAAACGTTTAAGCCGTCAGAGCTGCATCCAAACTGATGATCTCTGCTGGGAAATGATCAGCAAAAATGCGCAGAGATAATTATCATATGCAGATGGCAAAATTCATGCATGCGCATGCAGCCAAAAGTCAACAGCGTTCCGCACGCGCTCAGAAACGGTCCGCTGGTAATCACGTCTTCCAGGAGACCTGCCCCAATCTTTGCTCTTTAAAACCGCAGGCGACAGGCTAATGATTAACAACCGTACTGAATATATGTACACACACACAGACATGTGCTGCTCATACAAACTTGGATACACAGGTCTGTTCCTTTCATGTGAAGACACACACACACACACACACACACAGAGGTGCGGGTTAATGAATAAGGTATGAGAAGTGTTGTGTTCAGTAATGTTTGTGTATAATAACCTTTATTCTGCCGCAGGCAACTGGAGGCGACTGATGACTGACAGGCTAATGGACAATCTGTTTGCGTGTGTGTGTGTGTGAGTGTGTGAGTGTGTGTGTGTGGCCACACATGAACGTGTGTAACTTTGAGTGGATAAAAACGCACGGATGTTTTAGCTAGTTAGAACAATTGCACTTCACATACTGTATGAATATGTGGATTGTGTTTTATTTATTGTGTAAATTTGAATTGTAACTAAACATTTACAGGTTTAAATTAGAATATTGTTTGACAGTCACCAGTTTTATTAAATCAAAAGTAAATTTTTTTGTTGCACACCACATTAATTATTGTTAGAGACAAGAAAAATCTGTTGAGAGTAAATCTGACTGAAAATTTTAAATAAAAAGAAAACTAAAGCGTTTATGTGACTTGTTTGTTTTAACAAAATAAACATTGTATGTGTTTGGTATGAATAGTGTATGATTATGTAGAAGAACAGGCCGGCTCACCCTTCCTCTGAGTGTGATGGTGACGCGGCTGCCCTCGCTGTGCTACTAATGAAGTTTCGGATTTCGTTAAAATACGAGTCCTCTTTGTCCTCCAGGATGGCACTTCCGCCGTCCAGCTCTGAGCGGGGAGAAGACATGGCCGTGCCTGTTATCAAACCCCAGACACGAGTGTCAAAGCACAGAAAACCTCAGAATAACCGTAAAAAAACAGTCAGATAGTTCTGTGAGTACCTGATAAATTACCGTTCTCGTGTTTTTTGAGGTGACGGTCCAGGTTGGTCTGCTGGCCGAAGCAGCGGTCACACAGGTGACATTTGAAAGGTTTCTCTTTGTTATGGATGTTACGAATGTGACGCTGGAGGTTCGATGAAATACTAAACGAACGATCGCAGTATTTACATCTGGAGATAAACACACACACACAAGAGCATCAGTACACAATCCTTATTTAAATGAAATAAGTTACTCATACTGTATATTTAATATATACATATGTATGTGTGTATATATATGTGTGTGTGTGTTTGTATGTGTATATATTTAAAGTAACTAACTTTAACACACACACACAAAGGTATATAAATATATAGAGTACATGCATAAATACACACATTTTTCCCACACTTTTTATTTTTCAATACTGGACTTTTGCACTGCACACATTTCTAAAATAAATCATGTGTTGATCATTTTATTTTCCCCTCACTCAAGTCGAGCAGTGAAGTGGTATAAAAATAAAATTGAGTTTTATTTATTATTATTGCCGTTGCACTAAAACACACAGATTTTGAAGCACATGATGGAGTGGTCATGAACTCTGTGTCTCTCATCTTTGGCCAGCTCAGTAAAACTCAAACCCTCCAGTGAAATGTTCTCTCTCTCTCCTTCCCCGAAAACAGCCGCATGTGCCAAGACTCTTCATGCAGAATTATCCTGCGTGATTATGCGATCATATCTTCCCCTGGACCGTACAGTTGCGCGCTAAACTGCGTCTCCCAGGAATCTGTTATCTCTCTCTCTCTCTTTCTCTCTGTCTCGCCCTCCTCCAGCGGCAACAGAAAAATAGAAATTAAATTGCAGTTAAGGGGCTGATCAGCGACCTGTTTCATGCCCTGCCAGTGCGAGAAGATTGAGGCTATCTGGAAAGTAACAGAGCCCGGCACAAACCTCCCCTGTGGTCCACAACAGACCACAAACACGGTGTGTGTGCACGCCAGTTCTGTGCTGTACTTTAAAACTCCCTAAAAGAGTCTGAGGCCCAGCGCAGACCTAATTACCCAGCTGCCTTTGCAGGCCCACAGCTGTGTGCCACTCATCACCTCCATTACTCATTCAAACTTCCTTTAGTCTTCCTGTCTTTCTCTCTCTGTCTCTTTGTCTGTATCTCTCTCTTCCTGTTACTCTTCATGATGATGATAACTGCCTATATCACGGTGACATTATATAAAATAATGTACTGTATGTGTTCTCATGCAGTAACATTATGCAGCATTAAAAAGCAATAACCCTGGGATAGGTTATGCATAACAGTAAAAATCATTTTACTGCATCATCTATCACAAATTGCTGCTTTTTAAAAACAGTAGACATAAATGTTCAATAAATATTTATATTGAAAGGTGTAGCAATCAACTTTTCAGCCAAGTAATGTAGTTCATAGAATTTGTATCAACCTGGTGCAGTAAAATATTTACATTTATTTACATTTATTGACATTTATGCATTTGGCAAACATTTAAAAATAGCTTACAGTGAATTTAAGTTATGCATTTTTTTAATAGTACATGTGATCCCTGGGATTCGAACCCACAAACCTTGCACTGCTAACACAACTAAAGCAACTGAGCTATACTGGCCATTTTACAATCAGATTTCAGTGGTGGAAACCATCCGTGTGTCTTTTGTTGAATATGAGAAAAGGTGATTATATAATGTGTGTGTGTCACCTGTAAGGCTGTTCTCCTGTGTGTGTCCGCAGATGTCTTGTAAGGTTAGCTGAGCGTGGGAAGATCTTGCCACAGTATCTATAGGGGAAGGAAATAGAGCTTCAGGAACAATACTCAAGAACACACACACACATTCCCAAAAAATCCCTGAGCTATGCTGTAATTAAAATGTTTGTTTCAAACGCTTAATGAAACAAACAAAAATAAACAAACAAAAAATTTGTTGTATAAACATATTTAAGTTACTTACATGTGCAAAACATCACTACACTGAAGATATAATTTAGTGTATTGTGTACTTAGTTGTCCTGTTTTGTAGGACGTGACCTTGCACATTACAGTGAGTGTCTGTCGTCATGGTTACCTGCAGGTGTAGCGCTCTTTGCCCTTGCGTAACAGCGTTTCAGGAAGGGTTGTGGGCGGAGCCCGGAAGTCGAACATGGAGGGAACGGAACGCATGATGTCACCGCCGTCCGGCTTCAAAGAGCCAAAAGATTCCAGCTTCTCCGCCATGTTTTCAATTGCTGACATCTGCAAGAAAAACAAGCGAGTTGGGTTATAACCCTTTCTGTGAGGTCCTCACTGTGTTACCCGCATTCATTAGCACCGAGTTGCCTTCTACACCCCCCACACACACATGCGTTTTGCCACTGTGACCTTTTACTTATGGATAATAGTTTAAAATGCCAGTCTAATTTATATGCGCGCACACAAACACAAAAAACAATGCACTGTATGAGACGGACCACACACACATACACAAATCTATACGGATAAGAACGACTGCCAATTTACTAATGAAGTCTAACAGTTGCTTTCATCAGAAATGGACACAATCTCCAAGGGGAAGAAGCTACATGTGTGTTTCAGCCAGAGAATGAGATCAACACAAGGCCTGTGTGTGTGTGTGTGTGTGTGTGTGTGTGTGAAGAGCTGGAGTGATTCATGTCCTATGTTGGCCATAAAGCATTCAGCGCACAATATGAGCAGACAGCACATTCGTCAATATGAAAGATGTTGACATTACTGATCAAGACTGAGACAGCAGTAATAATGATATCATAGCGAGGAGAGGGAGGGGCTGAGCCGGTTGGGGGGGTTTGTTCCTGTAGACAAACAGGCCTATCAACCGCATGCTTTACTGAGAGCTTTCAGAAAAACACAGATTTACATTATTTTACGCGTATTGAATTTTCCCTTTTTCTTATTTGAGTTTTGCTGATGAATCAGTCCTCATTCACAGTGAAGAACATGCATGACACATGTAAACACGCTAACAGGCTTTTCACACATGAAAAAATAATGAGAGAGAAAGAGAGAGAGGGAAAGACAGAGAGAAAGAAAGAGAGAGAAAGAGAAAGGGAAAGAGAGGGAGGGAGAGAGAGAGAGAGAGGGAGGGAGAGAGAGAGAGGTTTGATGAGGAATGACAGCTGGGGGTCAAAGTTCTTCATCTGGGAGTCAGACTCATATCCTCTGTGAACATGTGAAGTGTCAGATCAGTTTGATTAGACATACACCAACTCTCTCTCTCTCTCTCTCTCTTTATAAATCACAGAGAGAGAGAATGAGAGAGAGAGGTGTACCTAATGAACTCATGTCATATATCTGCATGACGTCTCTGTTATAGCTACACTAACACTCTATTAGTCCCCTAACATCACAACTGTCACTCACGCTGCACTGCTATAACACAAATAAACACACTAAATGAATATATAACATATCACGCTTAGAACCAACTTTACCTCTGCAAGAAAACTTATTTTACTTTATTGTACAAATTCCTCTTTAGGTTTTGTCAGAAACTTTTATTTTCTCAACTGTTTCATCCACATTAATTTTATAACTATACGCTCTTGCTTTATGACAACGACTGCCTTGTTTGTTTCTATTTTTATTTCCCCTAAAATAATTTAGGAAGAAAACGCTGATACAAAGTCTGTCTTAAATAAAACAAATCTGACTCCATGAGGTCTAATGAGCTTTGAACGAGCAACCTCACAGCAAAGACATTTTCCTTTGGGCCAGCAGTTCTGTACACACTCCCCCCCCCACACATATTTTATAGGTATTTTGATTGGTTCTTGAAGTCTAAACATATTATTATAGATCGGTATCTCTGTGATTGCTGTAACAACTGAGTCCAAAGAAAATTGTGATCGGCAACGAATGGACTTCCTGGATAGTTAAGTAGCTTTCAGGCTCTCTGTGGTAGGGCAGCTGTCGCGATGCCCGTTCGCAGTAGTGTGTGTCTGAGTGGTCCTTCATTAGTAAGAGCTTTTTCAATTGTTGATCTTATCATAGCACCAGATGTCTTGGGTTTGGAAAGCCCCCTTCTGCCATCACACACACACTCAGGGGTCCCAGAGAGACTGTTACCCCTTCAGTGATGCGATGCCGTACGGGGGTGTCGCTCCTCGAATCAGTGCCGTGGTCTGTTCTTTTCTGTGTAAATAATCACACACTCACACTCGCTGTATTATCAGAGGCAGCCATCAGAGAAAACAACTGCCTGGTCTCCCTAACACAC
>JAZGTK010018532.1:0-11801 GCA_036877625.1 Ambastaia sidthimunki | reverse complement strand
TGTAACAGGAATTTATGACTTGCCTGTCCATGTTGTTCTTTTCTTGTAAACATTATTTTATAAACATCATGATTTTGCTTCTGGTTCTGCTAAACTTACAGATGGTGGAAAGAGGCACGAGTCTTCTGAAGAGGCTGGAGATCAGTGTGGCTGAAGCAGAGAAGAGGACGGGCAAAAATGCTGTCAGCATGCAAGAGACATATACAGTGTATCTTATAGAGACCAAGTAAGATACTGACTTTCTCAGTCAGCTTTAATGAGACTCGCCCTGCATGAGCTCATCGTGTTACGTCACTTTATTCTAGCACTTAAAGTATATGCTCATAATATGTATTTGCATAGTACATAATAGTCTTACAAGCGTCAGTACTGCATCTAATCCTCTACACTTGAATATAATATGAAAGTCAAGGCCTTTGTGTTGGTTTTGTTGGTAATTCTGCAGTCTGTAACATAACATTGCACGTTACCTTACCTTACGTTTTCCATTACATATGTTGTTGGAAACTGACATTTCCTGGGAAATTGGACCAGACATCCCAAATTATAAATCAATGGTCATATAGAGCCACAAAAGCTCATGAAAGAGTCACAGCACACAAGAGCAGTTCAGACAATATGAAAGACCATCAAATTTCCTCCCTTGGAGTTTATTTCACACTTTATTACACGTTCTTCCTGAGACTGGGCCTGTCAGTTTAACATGTTCTCTCAACATCTTGAAACTGAAGTTTCTTGAACTGAACTTTCCTGCTGGAGCCGTAAGGAAGTGACATCCAGCTGAAGTGACACTTTCTCTGTCTTTGTGTTGATGAGTCGTTCTGGAGAGAGTGATGAGTCAGCAGATATTTAGATGTGTTGTCTCTGTGTTCCTACCAGCACTGGCCATAGCACCATATTTATATTATCACATGATTTAGAAAAAATACTTATTGGTCTAAACTGTAGTCTGCAACATAGACTTTTATCTTTGTATGATCATAAAAACCTGCAGAGATGTTTAGAGCAGAATGTTCCTATATTTTACTTTTATTTTTGTATATTTTACCAAATCTGTAAAAAACTTGTTTTCTGAGCGTAAATCTTAATGACCAACATGATTTATGTAAACTATATAGTGGCAAATTCATGTTTATTTTCAAAATTTGGTGAGATTTATACTTAAATCTCAACAGAGAACATTTTTCTAATAATCTAGGAAGAATAAACGTGTTTGCTTTTGCAAAAGTCACAGAAACGATGGCGTGATGATGAAACGATGGACGCTACATTGCTGTTAAAGTGATCTGTGTACATTTTTTAAACCTCTAACCCTAAATATAACCTGTAGAAATATACGACACTATCTATCATCATGCTTGCCTTAGCATGCACCACAAGAAAATTCTAGCCTATATTCATCATTATGTTCAGAGATAAACTCACAGTGCTGTATTGTTGCTCGATCTTTCCCTTAAAAGGAAACACATGTTTTTGTAAGGATCATGTAGAAGCCGTACTGCACACGCACACAAAATGTACAGCGGGCTGTGGAGAGCAGTTTGGTGCCACTGTTCTTGAGGAAAGTCGTTCAGTCTGAGTGGAGAATGCCTCGCAGCCAATCCGCACCTTCCGTCTGCTTTGATTTCATCATGGATTATTAGCACGAAGCACATTTTGTGCTCCCCTTTCTTCCCTAGAGCCCTTTGGAAGTTCAGCTCTTATTTCAAAGTCTCTTCCCTCTCTTTCAGCCTTCCGCTCTCGTGTAATGGCTTTCCTTTCCCTTCAGTAGCGCTAGCATTTTTGCATTTTTCCAATTTGTTTTATTAAAGGTTCTCACGAACATGGAAAATGCAAAAATATCAGGGAGTTTAAGAAAGCGTGTGATCCAGACCTGGAGAAGTCATGGAAATGAGCAAAAACTTAAAATGATGCAGTGAACAAACGTTATTTTATTTTTTTATATGTTAAATACTGTACATTATAATACATAATACTACATCATTCTGTAGGTATTGGTTTTGATGTCAGTAAAAAAAAAACCTTTTTCTGTCCACCACTAAAAATGAGCAATTGGAAAAGACTTAAAAATTCATTGGTCAAAAAGCAGTGCTGATTATAGCACAAAAATGACAGAGTATGTCGTAAGTCCCTACAAAGAAGCTGAATTAATGCAGGAAAATTCTTCTACTGTATATTGCAGTGTGATTTAGTAGCGTTTTACTCTTTGTGCTCACTGCTCTGTGCTCTGGGAATTTACCAAGATTACACACCACCATTAAAGCTTTGGCAAGTGTTTGAAAAGACCTTTTAAATGACTGCTTTTATAAACTAAAACTTTGCAACCTGAAACCTTATAGATCACAGCTGTGCAGATTTTAGACTAATGTTATTTAGAAATTAACTTCAACTGTTAACCAACCTCACATTTCACCAATGAAGTGTTTTTAATATCTTGGAAAGATTTATATACCAGAGTTCATACCAGCACAACAACCTTTAGATTTAAAGGTTATTTAAAATATATATATAATTTCGGTAACGCATTAAAATAAGGCTCTGTTTGTTAATATTAGTTAATGCATTAATGCACACAATTTCAGCATTTACTAATTCCTTTTTCCTTTTACTAATTCATGCACAATTGTATTGGCATTAACTAGCATCACTGTATTGTTGGTTGCTAGTTCATGTTAGCGAATGTTTTTACTGATGTTAACAAATACAACGTTACTGCAAAGTGTTACCATCATTTCTGTGTGTTGCATTTATTGCGCTTTTCTCTCTTGCAGGCCAGTGGACGCTGCAGCAGAGGCGACCAGTCCTGTCCCAGATTCTCTCTGGAGACGCTACAGCGAGTTTGAGCTCCTTAGGAACTACTTGTTAGTCACTTATCCATTTGTTGTTGTTCCACCTTTGCCTGAGAAGCGGGTATGCAAATTGAACGCTTGGTTTACTGTTACTCGCAAATATGTTTTGCATGTGTTGTAACCGTGTGATGTTTATTGTTGGCGCAGGCTGAATTCGTTTGGCACAAGCTGTCAGCTGACAATATGGATCCTGACTTTGTGGAGAGGCGAAGGGTCGGACTGGAGAACTTCCTGCTCCGAGTGGCCTCGCATCCGGTTCTGTCCAGTGACAAGATCTTCTATTCGTTCCTCACTGAGGTAGACACTGAAGCTGACAGCCCTATTTTCAAATGTGTTATTTATTACCCCACACTAACCTAATGTTTCAGATGCTGTTTGAACAAGAACAATGTTTAACTGACATGTAATGCAGAAAATGGCTGTTATCAGTGTAGAAATTTGGTTCTTTCTTTGTCTTGCAGGAAAACGGTTGGAAGGAGGCTGTGTTTGAAACCGGATTTCAGGCGAAGGTATTCCAGCATTTGCCAGTTTATTGGGTTTCTCCACATTTGAACCTTCAGCAGTTCTGTGACTTGTTTACGCCTCGTCTTACTGTGAATTAATATGATATGATGATATGAAGCTGACGAAAAACTGTATGTGTGGGTTTCAAATGTAAAAATTGCTACTGCAGTGAGAAATCTGTTATCGGCACTTATTCGTTTCTGTAAACAAACACAGAAAGTCTGTTGGACCAGCTTTGATTGAACCGAAAGTGCGGCAGTATTTTATGTTTGTTTTATTATTGCAGTATTGCCGTATTTATCTGACCTCAGTAGTTTAAAAAGATTGTTGTAAGCAGTGGCTGTAGCTCTGCTTTCACCATCTGAACAAACAAAGGCAAACATGAATCTGTCTCTCAACATGTGGCCTGTGTCCCTCTTCACAGGCTGATTCAAGATTAAAGGCTCTGAACGCTACATTCAGAGTGAAGAATCCAGACAAGTAAGTGTTTTTGCAAACGGTGCTGCACAGTGTCGTCTTGAATGGATGAAACGCTCAAGATATGGGTCACACCGTTTGTGACCTTAATCTCTGTGTGTGTGTGTGTGTGTCACAGGCGATTTGCAGAAATGAAACACTACGGAGACGAGCTCCAGTCTGTTATTTCCCAGCTGCTGAGAGTTCGGGCGGTGAGCGTAAACATTTAAACTTGCAGCTTGAATAAAAAAAGTCTTTTCTGTTTAGCAAATGCTCAATTCAAATACATTTATGTATAATAAACACAATAACAAACACTGGGGTGGGACTCAGTAAGATGGAGATACATTTTATTGATAATTCCAAAATGATTTATTGGAAAAATACTTATTTTGTAGTTTTGTATAATTTGCATATGATTTTTTTAAACACTTCATGTTAAAATCTGGAATCAAATGTCTTGCTTCTGTTAGAGAGCAGCTGATCGCTTGTATGGCGTCTACAAAGTGCATGGAAATTATGGAAGAGTCTTCAGGTAACGTCTTAAAGAAATTCATAACAAAGAAATACCAAAATTAACAATTTTGTCATCTGGTAATCTTCCCACAACTGTCCCAATCTTTTCTACATTTTAGTTATTTATGTGTATACATTTACATGATAAATGCATAAGTAACGATACATACATTTTATCTGTTGTGTGTTCTTTGGAATTGAACCCGTACGTTTGTTGTTGCAAGCTTTAACAGCTACAGGAGTAACTGTATATTATGGGTATTTCTTCATATTACAGTAAACTGCATCAACACTACATTGTGCTCTCATATGAAAGCAGTCAAACATGTTTTATTAGGTGTTCTGTAAACGGTTATTGTGAAAAACGTTTTGGGGGAAATCAGGCCTTTGGGCTGGAGACTGTAGCTGCGGCCAGCTGCGATGTCTCACTGTGAGTCTTTATTTGTTTTGGACAGCGAGTGGAGCGCTATTGAGAGAGACATGGGAGACGGACTGCAGAGCGCCGGCCATCACATGGACGCGTGAGTCTGCGCCGCGCACACAAGCAGACACGATCTCTTGCGATTTATTCTCATGTAGCCTTTATAGGATTAGTGCACTTCAGATCCTGTTACCCTCTGAGAGCCCATTGTGGAGTGTGAAATATGAAAGTTCTGTATGATTCACCACAGCATATGTGTGCTTCAGCTACTGAGCTGTGAAACGCATTTGCCTGATTGATCTGAACCCCTCTCACATTTCCATTCGTGGGTCCCACTGAAACGAGTAGCCAATAAGGTGAAGCCCTTGGGAGGCTCAGGTTTTGATTGGTTGACAGACAGCTCTGTGAATCTCCAGGAGCCGCGGCCAAAACGTTTAGCAGCATCTTCTCATCAGTGTGATGATGTCGCTCCTTTTATGGAGTCTTTAACCGGCCTCTGTTGTTTCTTCACTGGTTTGTATTGCTGACTGTTCTGATGGGTTCCAGATTGCTGTACTCAGCAGAAAGGTTAAAGTTCAGAGCCCAAAGCGCTGCCTGTCTGTCTCCACGCCGAAAGAAACAGTCTGTCCGTCATCAGCACCCATTTGACAGCTGTCAGGCTGTTTTATGGATCATGTTGCTCACCTATTCCCAAGAATTACTCAGAAAACCCATTTCAGCTCTGCTGTGGGTTTGGCATTGGTTTCTATTCTACCTCTACCTCAGATTTTACCCTTATTTACAGTAAATAATACAGTACAAACCCTGTAGTTTCAGCAGAATGACAGCCTGCAAAATAAGCAGTGGGCAGAATGACCAAAATGTCACTGTAACTCTATATAAAACAGCAGTTATTTTCCTAAAAGAAAAAACTAATGAATATACTAAAGTTTAATATAGCTTTATTTTTTCATATTGTGCGGTCCTACAGTATGTATCAGAAATTACAGTCATGTTTCCTTCATATTTTTGCCCAGTTACACAGCATCACAGTTCTGTGTGTGTTTCAATCAGGTCCTTGTTTTACAGGTATGCCTCCTCTGTGGATGATATTTTGGAGGAAGAGGAGCATTATGCCGACCAGCTGAAGGAATATCTGTTCTATGCTGATGCATTAAGGTACAGCGTTCCCAGCTAACAGTTTAAGGGTTGAAAGAACGTTTCCTAACATTTCCATAAATTAACAAAACCATTAAAAATGTTATTTTAAATGTTCTAGTACCGTTCAAAGCATCCGTTTTTAGAAGTTGTATTAATGTTATTGTGTAGTTAGAAGAACATTATTCAAACCTTTTTTAATTCTGTAATGCTTTAAAAACATTTCACTTACAACTTCAAAATAACGTTTTTGATATATGATGAAAAACATTTTACTAACGTTACTGCAAGAACTTTTTTATTAACTTAGAGAAAACTTTAAGAGAACATTAGCCAACATTCCCTGTTAGCTGAGTTAATGGCTGAACTCAGCATGCTGAACACAAGCTGTTATAACAGTGAGACTGATTGGAAACGTCCTCAGCTCTTGTTCTCATTGCTCTGTCCCCTGAGAGCTGACAGCCTCCACTGGATGATTGAGTTGCACATGCAGTATTCCTGCATTGTTAAAACAACCCCCATCAGTGCCCTGTTTTCCTTAAAGGGATATTTCACCCCAAAATGAATATTTACCCTCATGCCATTCCAAACCTGTATGACTTGGTTCTGAGGAACACAAAAGAAGATATTTCAAAGATATTTTGAGAAATGTCTCAGTAATTGTATGTCTATACAATGGAAGTCAGTGGATGTCACTGTTGTTTGGTGACCAACGTACTTCAAAATGTCTTCTTTTGTGTTCCTCAGAAGCAATAGGCTGTTGTCTTCTTGTTGTGGTAAAGATCAGTCGTTAATGATTATGTTTCTTGCATGTGTTCTGTGGTTGTTCTCAGGACAGTGTGTAGGAAGCATGAGCTGACACAATATGAGCTGGAGATGGACGCCCAGGATCTGACCTCTAAAAAACAACAGAGAGAGGAGCTTGCCACCGGGGTCAGTGTCCGTCCAATCAGATGACATCACTCTGAGAATAAACAACAAGCATCATTCCCGTACTTCTGGAATAGGGGAATTTCCAACAGGCTAGATTACCCAAAAATGAAATGAATTTCATCATTCAGACACCCTGGTGTTATTCCAAATTTCCAGAGTTGTCCCTTAAACAGTTTCTCTTAACACTGCAATCTGTCTTTTTCCTCTCTACCACCATCTCTGTTCTAAACATAAAAGTGCTGCACCACTGACAACACCTGAATATGCAATTTAGTAGCTGGTCATCATCCTTATGTTTACAAACTTGATCAAGTACAAGTTAAACGGATTTCCCAGGAAATCTGACCCGACGGCTCAAATTATTAATCATTATAAACTTACGAGTTGGGGTACAATAAGGCCGTTTTGAATGCTGATCCGTTATGTACTTTCTAAATAACTGATTATTCTTACAAATTGTAGCAACAAAGCTGTAGAATGTTATAGGGTTTTGCATATTCGTTAATGTTTTTTGATGCAGTTAAAATTGTGGGCCTTGCTGTTAGCGTGGAGTCCGCAGAGAATTAGCTTATTGGCACATTTATCATGTAAACATTTGAGCAGCAGAAAAAGCCAACGGCTTAAGTAAGTCTGACCTGCTTGGCTGATACGGCTAATTGCTTGGCCCACTTGGACATAAAAAAGGAAAGGAAAAGCTGATTTCAGCTTTCTGCAAATAAACAGTGTGAGTTACTCAGGCCAACGGGTGTCATTGACATATTTTTCCCTTGTGCAGACTGTAAGGACATTTTCTCTGAAGGGGATGACCAGTAAACTGTTTGGACAGGAGACCCCAGAGCAGAGAGAGGCCAAGCTGAAAATGCTGGAGACACAGATCGAGGAAGGAGAGGAACTGCTCAAAGAAAAAAACACCGAATGCGAGTAAGAAATGCAGGTCCACCTAAAATGTCAATAAAGTTTTTGTTGCACCAAAACAATCAAAACTTAGCAATACACGTGACACCCTGTTTATTTCAACCCAATAACATTTTGAAAATCTTTGTAACTTTATGGAGAGAGTTTGTGAAGAACGCGTGGTTGGACGTTGAGAGGTTTAAGGAGCAGAAGGACCATGATCTTCAGGAGGCTCTCATCAGCTACGCCATCATGCAGATCAGCATGTGCAAAAAGGTGAGGAGTGCGTTAGTCAGACACAAGACATCTTCAGTGAAGGGTTCCTGTAGCAGTGCCAACAAATGTTCAATACCCAGACAACACACTTATCAAATACCTGAGTGGATAAAAGTGTCTGCTAAATGCATCCAAGTCGCATTAAAGCACAAGCATATTTTGTTTTCAGGGAATTCAGGTGTGGAATAATGCTAAAGAGTGCTTCAGTAAGATGTGAAGGTCCATGATACAAAACACCAGGAGGCCTCAGACACATCAATTCAGAAGAACACAGAGATTGACCTGGAGGGCTGAAGTCTTGCTCTCAAATCCTTATTAAACCTCTCAAACATAAAGCTCTGGTGTAAAAAGGTATCAGGTAATATTGACAAACACAATACTCCGAGTCCAGACAATAAACGAATGGGGTGCTTTTTTGTTATTTATTCCTGCTTATGTTCTCCAGCCTGATTCAAATCTGGTTGTAACTGCGCTATTTTGATCTAACAGTGTTTGTAAAGCTTAATGAACAATTTTTGACTTAACACTTCTAACAGAAACAAAAGAAGGACTTTATTATAGTTCACAGTGGCTGCAATGAAACTTTGGAATGATTTCTTTACAATTTGTTGATGTATTTTTTATTAACCTTTTGGTGCCAACATGTGTGCTAAAGTCTTTCCTTTTTTATACTTTATTTGAACTTTTTACTTCTGGTGTTCATCATAAAGTCTTTCAAAAATTGCAGAATGAGTTACAAGCATTGATTTAGATGTTCAAGCTAAAATGTGAGAGTTCATTGTGGCAGCGTAAAAACAAAAACATTAGTGTGCCCAGAAGCTCCATTTTTATCATACCCAGCCCCCTTCCCCAATATGGTGGTCTTGCACATCTGGAATGTGTGTATGTTTCTTTGGAACATGTGAAGTGATTTTTATCATCACCACAGAAGACACCAAGCGCCTATGAAAGAAAAGAAACTGGTCTTACTCACAAAAATAGCAAATGTTGCCCTGTCACCCACACCACAAACAAAATCTCATAACGGCTGTTCATCATAACACACTGCTTTCCTGCACATTCAGCCGTTAAACAGGAGATGTTTATAACCACTGGCCTCCTCCCTTTATATGGTTCAATTCAGCTAAGAAATATTAATATTCTGTTTATGCCTTATCTAAAATCTAGCTCTGCATATTTTCTTTGTTGCCATAGCTTTCACTATGAATGCCATATTTGTCACTGGATGATGATGGTTGGGTGGGTCCATGTTTTGATATAAATCTGGCTGAAGGAACTGGAAGGTCACACAGGAAAAGCAGGATATAATAATTTCCTGATTTTAGAACTGTGTGTGTGTGTGTGTGTGTGTGTGTGTGTGTGAGACCCCGGCCATTTGGTTCATTTTGTGATTTGTAGTGGCATTGAATTATTTGTATATTCTGTTTAAATACTGTTTAAATTTTGTTGTTCTGTAACACTAATGGTGATTAAAAAATACCACCATATTTGTCTTGTGGTTTCATATCTTACAGTCTTTTAATTGTTCCCATTGAAATGTAAAATTTAAATGTTGTGCATGAGATTAAATATTTTATGCTATTGTATGTATCTTACAGATAGTCGCTTATGAAATGACTGAGTTTGAGCAATACAAAGTACAGTGTAAAAGTGCCACAAAACTGCAGGGTTTACACTTTTGGGAAAAGATAATCTTACATCACTGGGTTACAGGAACAAAAATAAATAAAATTACACATCACTGTTAACAAAAGCTATTTTATATACAGCAAACTGGAATAAACTCTACTGCCTTTCTCAAGCTGTTTTTTATTTTTGTGCTGCAAGGCAGAATAAACGCTTCCATCTAGCGGTTTCAAACTTACCAGCAGTTTGATAATAGAGCAATTCACATGTCCGGGGACTTTGTTTTACACTTATTTAATTTGATGAGCATTTTCTTTTTATAGGATATTTTATTTATGCTTATTGCTAAAAGTTAAACTTAATTATAATCAATTCATTCCAATTCTGAATCTGAACAATTAGAAACAAGACCAACATTATGCCATATTTTGTTGCACGAGAATGAAAGGAAATATATCAGATGTCACAAATAAAAACAATCGTAAAATAATTTGTGTCAATGTTTTTGAACCAATGTTGATTTCTGGCCCTGATTTTAGTACAAAACGAGTTAAAACTTAATTCACTTCCTGCAGCTTAATAAACAATAAAACTTTATACCCACGCTGTTATATTTGTGCACTTATTTCTCTTTATATATTATGATATATGAATAATAATCTATAAATTAAGCTGTCGAATCCGATTTCCCCCCCCAAAAAACATTTTGTCTTCATTTGACTTCAATATGCGTAAAGAAAAACACGTAAAGTAACCTACAAGTTTATTTCAAACAGAGATTTAGAGGCTAAATTTACACACTGCGACTTTTAAACGCGTTTTTATTTGCATGCCGTTCATCTAACGAGAGGATCCGCCGCGATCCCACAATGCACCGCTGCGCAGCTGCAGACGGAGCTCGCTAGCCTCGCATGCTAGCCGCAGCATCGCAGTAAAGTTTGACAAACACGTCATGAGCGGCTCGAACCCACCGCCAGCCCCGCACTGACAGCACATGCGGTACGTAAACTCATGCTCTGCCCGCGTTTAGACGACACTGGGTCGGTGTAATGTGTGCAATCTCGCTCCTGTGAGCTGATGAAGCGCCAGCAGGCCGTTGTGAAACTACACCGTTCCATTCAAATGCATCAAACTTAGTATTAAAATATCGTAAATGCATATTTTAATATTAATATTTTAATAATAAATGCATCGAGCACGTACTGGTTTAATGTGGGGTGTATGTGCATGCTTTGAAACCTCTGGCAGTGTCAACAGGCAGTTACTGTAAATACAGTTGTGTACTTATGCATGTCAATATTAGTATGTGTGTGTATGAACAGGACGTCTTCTGTAAACATGACACATTTTGCATTGTGTTAATATGTTGTTCGAGTTTCCATGTGGATCATATTGAATCTTAATTGATTTGTATGTTATATATAAATAGACATTTACAGCTGTTCGCTTTGAAGAGTTTCAGGATCATTGGCAGCTCATGTATCTGGGAATTAATTGTGTAGGTCGTACAGTGTTTTCTGTCATTCGTTGGCCAAGACCTTACTAACAATTTTAGGTTGTAAGAACGTTTCTCTAATGTTTATGTTAAATAACAAAATGTTTAAAGGTTATTTTGAATGTTCTAGGAAGGTTCAAAACGTCAAGTTTTTTAAAGGTTGTATTCATGTTGTCTTTTAATTCTGGAACGTTTTTAAAATGTTCCATTAAGAACTTGAGAATAAGGTTATTGTGTATGATCAGCTTTTTATTTAATTAATCCCCTAAAATGAAGTTTTAGAATATTAAACTATTGAACTTTTAATTCAGATTGTTATACAAATTAAATAGTTTGTAAACTATTA
Source organism: Ambastaia sidthimunki (assembly GCA_036877625.1). Lineage (NCBI taxonomy): Eukaryota > Metazoa > Chordata > Actinopteri > Cypriniformes > Botiidae > Ambastaia > Ambastaia sidthimunki. Next base: position 348 of record JAZGTK010018532.1, on the reverse strand, counting down.
AAGATTTTTAAAAATAGAAGCTTTTTACTAGTGACATATTTGACTAGTGTGTTTTACTAGATCTTTGGACCCCACTGTATATAATCTATCATACTCCCATCTGTATATAATCTATCATACTCCCATCTGTATATAATCTATCATACTCCCATCTGTATATAATCTATCATACTCCCATCTGTATATAATCTATCATACTCCCAACTGTATATAATCTGTCATACTCTCATCTATATATAATCTATCATACTCCCATCTGTATATAATCTAGCATACTCCCATCTGTATATAATCTAGCATACTCCCATCTGTATATAATCTAGCATACTCCCATCTGTATATAATCTA
>JAZGTK010018531.1:0-11802 GCA_036877625.1 Ambastaia sidthimunki | reverse complement strand
AAATTCCACAGAAATCAGTTTACAATAAGGTTCCATTTGCTACCATTTGTTACCTACTTTAGTTAAACTGAGTTAACAATGAACAACACTATGCAGCCTTTATTAATCTTAATGTTAATTTCAACATTACTGTATTTTTTAAATCAAAAGGTATATCTGTTAAAATAAATGAACATGAACAATTTCTGTTTTTCTAATTTTAAACAAAATGTTCTGCTGCGTATATTTTCCCACACATTTTTCCCACTTCCTGTACAGAGTGCAAAAGAATACAGTGAGGTTACAACTTATCAACTTATTATCTCTCATAAAGTCCATAGTCAATGAGTTACAGTTGAAACTCTTTTTTTAGCAACACAGAGCACAGGCTTTTCCTTTTCATGAGCGTTTAATAAACCATCATTGGAACTTGGATATTGTTTAGAAACAGTGACAACTAGAACACATTTATTCAGTTTATACACATAGACAATTTACCCAGGAACAATGCAGTACAATAGCTATATAAAGAACAATCTAGCCCTCCGTGACTAGCAAACACACTCTTTTCTATAAAAGGAAGACATCTCAAGAGCTCACCTGTTTCTTATCCTGTAGCTCCATGGCAACCGCTGTCTCTCACCATACTCTGTCCAGATGCCCAGAGCTGGTATTCACGTTCAACCCTTGCTCCAATCTCAACCCTGCTGGTACAGGAAGGCAACGTTGCCCCCCAAATTGTTGCACCTGAGGGGACTGCCAGTCTGATGGAAGGCAGTCACTGCTATAGACGATGCCCAGTGAACTGCAGTCGGTGACAGGGTGTAGCTCCTTTCTTCTTACATTCAAAGGGATCTGATTGGAGGAAAAACATTATTAATGAAGTTCTTCAAAAATTTGTGATCCTCTTGTCATCTGTGCTTCTTCTGGTCAGCACAAATAAACATGTTCACATGCAAACAGTACATTCTGCACACAAAATGGAAATACAAATATCTATTCATTTTTAATAACCCCTAATATTCATCATTTTGACATGCTAATGTGAGGATCTTTCCAAAATACTCCTCACTGTAAACACCCAATAAGGTAACGACAGTGACAAATTTAAACAAGAGTAAAATTAGTGCCAACATTTTATACAGACACCCAAACATGTAGGACACTTAAGAGTTTAATCTTTGGATTTCTCCGTAGAGAGCTATATTTGACAAACAAATCACTCTGAGTTTAGTGTATTCTTTACAGACAGCCAAGACCTAATCAACACACTCACAAGCTAAACTACCCACAAGTGCCAGATTGATCCACAAGCTTTTATTAACCAACATCGCCAAAAATACCAAAGTAACCGTTTACATAATCTCAATTCCCCAAAGAACATGTTTACAGGGCAGCAGATTTATAGAAACACTTAGTGTTGTTGTCACTAAAGTCAGAGTTGGACCAATTTCGATTTCACCTGCTAAGTACAACCAAATGCAGTTGCGAAGATGCACGTATATTCATATATATTTAGCACTGCGAGTGCCGAAAGGTTTTACTTAGGAGTGATTAAAAGCCTATTTCTCATATTCTTGTCTAATAAGGAGATTTATACAATTGTTTATGTAGTATGATTAGATTTTACCCTAAGCAATGTGAAAGACAGCTCCCATTTTTTGTATTGATCATGCAAAGACATGCAAGTCGGGCAAATCCAGCTGTATCGCACAGTACAGTAAGAAAATAAGCGTTTACAGTAACATTTTCAATGCGTAAACATCATCAACATTTATAATAGTCTAAACAGCTGGTTGAGTTCAGCAGAGGTGGCCTAGGGGTTAAACGATGCCGTGCTAGCTACGTGAGTTATTCAATATATATATAATAAAAATCAAGGTAAACTTACGTTATTAATGTGCAGCACCAACGACCTGAAAGTGTCAGCGTTAATCATCAAAGGCCTTTAAGAAGATCTCAATAATATTCGTGTCAAAATCCTCAGACTCTCTCCCTGCTGACGGCCATGTTAGCAACTCGAAGGGCGGGGTATTTTGTGCAGCGGATATGTAGTGGAATCTGATTGGTTTGGGCTCTTAAAGAGGCGGGGTTTATTTCATTTAGTCGTTGGTGGTTGGTCAAGTATCTGGGGCGGGTAATCGGCTTGCTGCTAACTGAGTCAGAGGGCGGGGCGTCGACTGAAGTGTTTGGCAGGGTCGTACACAGCGAAGTGAAATGTTAGATTTTTTACGTGGTTTATAACTAATGCAGTTTGATAAATATTGATTTGTAAATGCAAATATCGTCAGCTTTTGTACACAAAGCGAAATTATAATGTTTTGTTGGTAATGTTTTCTTATTTCTCTAAATGAGAACGCACAATGACAAAAATTAGAAAGCATTTTCACTTTAAACAGTTTGACATCAATACTGTATAATAATTTTTATTTGATTTTGAAGAAAATAATTGAACATGAATATAAACACAATACAAAACATGCTATAGCTTTATACATGTGATTGCAAATCATTCTTATTAGGTGGCATGAAGTCAACTAAACCAAACACTCATTTGATCAGCATAAACTTTAACTAGCTTTAAATAGATTTAATAAGCTTTAAAAAATAGCTTTAACAAATCTGGTAAGTCTTGATTTTACGTAAACTTTTTACATTTTTATTAAAATATAATTGTTGTAATGTGGGACAAAAAAACATTTATAAGCATTTTAGTAAATGATTGAATAAAGTAAGAAGTTTGCATGTTGGCGGTCTAATATGGGGTTCCAGTCCGACTGGGTAGACTGCTATGAGAGGGCCTCACTACTTCTTCCATAATCACAGCAATAGTGTGGCACAGTTCCTTCGCCTGGGAAAAATGAAATAAGAGCAAACTCAAACTCAAGAGCAAACATCATACTCTTTTTAAAATCACTTTTTTTAAAAATATCAATTTGCTTGACATTTCTGCATACATACCTGCTTTAGGTAGAAGGTGATGGTCTTTGGCTGTGTTTGGCTGTTGTAGCTGACCTCAACTGAGGACAGCTTGTCTTTCTTGGGACGAACAGAGCGGAGGGACTGCACATCTTCCAGTTGAAGAGTCAAGCATGTGTTCTGTAAGGGTGTGTGAAAGTTTAGTGCTGTGTTGGTTGATAAAAATTAAACACATCATATGATATTAGAACCAAAGTGAATTCAACACAATACATTCTATATGTGCCATAAGCATATATACTGAGTATTGTCACTGTACCTGTGATTTCGGGTCAAGCACCAAGATAACTTCATGGTTGACTGCGATCAGGCAGGGAGAGGGACAGCTGGAATTACTTACTTTCTGAGCAGTGAATATATTAAATCCCAAGAGTGGCAGTGAATTAACACTCTCTGGAATGTAAAGAGAAAGAGTTTGTTTAAAAGATGGAGAAGAAAGGGAGCGAAGAAGGATGTTTAATAAGCAGATGGTTTGTACTGTGTGTAACAATCAAAAAATGAAATCAAAACAAACAGCATTATAAAAGCAGATTTGTATAAAAACAGATTTGTTTACTCACTTAGGAAGCGAGTTTTGGCATCAAGATTGTTCAAGGGGCCAATGGCAGAAAACTGTGCCCGTATAGTAGCGAGAAGTCTCTCGTCATTGGCACTGATCCGATCCGACCGGGGAAGGTACTGTTTTATTTCAGAACTGATGAAACATTGATTACCAATAAATGAGTGTCCAGATAAAATAAACATTATTAGATACAAGCCGATGCTTTTAAAACAAGAATTATATGATATTTCCTATGGATTGTCATTTTCCAATATTTAATTTTATTTTGGGGGAATAAGAACTATTTGAGAGATATTTACTTTATGGGCGGCTGAGTCAGTCCAAGGGCAAGATGTTGAAAAGCGGTCAGCTCTGCCACCTGCTGGTAGATTGTGGAGCTGTTGGCAGGCAGGAACATCTTCCCTTCCAAATAATCAGCCAGAAGCTGTAGGACCAACATAAACTTACTGAACTTCTCCTTTAATATTCCAAAAGTAAATGAAAGTGACACGTGAAGCTACTGTACCAGCTTGTAGTGGAACTCCACATAAAGATCATTGTCGAAGTGGAGCGGCTGTTTCCAGATAATTCGATGAAAGGAGAGGGAAATCGTTCCGTCGTCCAACAGGAAGTCAAACAGATACTCATCAGAGTGAATGGGGCGTGTCAAATTAACTAAAGAAAGTTGTGATGCATGTTAAGAACCTCATGAATTCATTGGAGTAAATATGTATGTAGTTGGGTTCATATATGTGTTAGAACATCAGAGGGCATCTCACCCCCATTTTTTGTAGCAAAGATGGAAAATTCCTTCATTTCTACTGGATTCACGATGCCCATCTCTGTACAGATGTCTGATACCACCTCAAATGTGACCTATAGAAACAGACACACAATGCACAAATTTACATAATGGTTCTGATTCAGCTGATTCTGTGAAGAGGAGCGAAAAACAGAAAGAGTGTCACTCACACTAAAGCTGCGAATCTTGCAGGTAAATTCAGTTCCACCAGGCAACATAATGGGCAGCCTGCGAGAGGTCCTTCCAGCCTACACACAATTCAGATATTATACTGAGGCAGAGAGCAGAAATGAACAGAAACTTGGGCCAAAATGCTTCCAAAAGTAAGTTATTTCTGAAACTGTACCAAATAAAAATTATTTAGAATTCTGCCCAACATAATCTATTGTCTTGGCAAGTGTAGATGTTTGGTTATCATTTGGCAAAATTATCATTTGAGAATTACTTTGAATTATTTTTGTAATAGCCACATTTTTTCTCATGTGTTTTTATTTACCAAGATAGCCTCCATCTCTGAATGGGAGGGAATGTGCCTACGTCCTCCAAAACTGAGAGATTTCTTGAGATTCTTTCCGCATATATTTGCGAGCTCTAAAAATAAACCAACACACACATTTTTACACAATAAATACCAAAAAATTCCCAAACTTTCTCATTTTGGTTTATATGGATGACATTTTGATGGGTAAATTAAGGAGATTTGCGGTCTGAATACACTGTGAATGAATGGACGGGAACACTGTACCCTGAAACGGATGGTTGGGGTCCTGAATGATGGACTCCAGGTGGTGGGTGAAATATGGCAGAAGAGTATTGGAACAGGGGAAGAATCCAGTCACCAGATTCAGCAAACGCCAACCACGGGTACAGCTGTCCCTAAACAAGCACCAAAGAAAAGAGACAAATATGTACATCAAAAAAGTACACATCACATATGACGTACACAAACTCATATTCAAACATATCATGAATACAGACAGACATGTTTTTAGTCCTTCTTGCATATACATTCAAACTTACTTTTTGGTGTTTTTGGTGGTCTGCTTGATGACCTGGCAATAGATCTCATCTCTGAGGAACTCCTTCTCTTTCCCCAGCTAAACCAAAACAAGTTAAACATGTTAAAGATGTACAGACATAATATTTCTTAAAAGGAAATGATGTAGGTCTGGAGGGAAATCTCACCTGTAGAATAAAGTTAACGCAGTCGCTTTCTGACTGATTTTTCTTCAGAGGCTGATCTAACATGAACTGCATCAAAACTATAGAGATCATAAAACACAGTGTTTCGAATTTTGCTTATTACGTTGCTTTCATTACTTGATTCTGATTGGCCAATCATGGCTAAATAGTTTTGTATTGCACTTGCACAGTAAATTTCTTGCATTTATTTACTTACCCATGAAATTCTGAGCACCCAAACGATTAAGTTCATTGTCTGAGAAAAGGATAAGCGACCCCTGAATGGGATTCTAACAGAAGCAAACACAGAATATAAAACAGTCAGACTGACAGAATCTAAACACAAGCCTAATGGACACAAAGAGACTGAGAGCTTTATACATACTGGAGTGTATTCAACCATCTCATTAAGACTTTTTCCACCATTAGAATGACTGTGATAAAGACAGAGACAGATATTATTTGCAATAAAAATGCTATTAATAACTGCATCTGGAAAACTTTAATTTCCTAAGTTTGATTCCCAAACAAATCTTCTAAAATTCCTCACCTGGTGATAGCATCTGTGAAAAATTTCCTGGCAAACTCAGTCATGACATACTGCTGCTGTTCCGATTCTGATCTACGGATGGATGTTCCCTCTAGACTGTGCTGACTGCCAGGTGATGCTGAGCGCATGACAGGAATGTTGGGTGAGGGGCCATTGGCAGGGATGCTTGGGGAGGGGCCATTGGCAAGGATGCTTGGGGAGGGGCCATTGGCAAGCATGCTTGGGGAGGGGCCAGTGGCTGGAATGTTTGGGGAGGGGCCAGTGGCTGGAATGTTTGGGGAGGGACTATTGGACAGAATGTTGGGGGAGGGGCCAGTGGCAGCAATGTTGGGGGAGGGGCCAGTGGCAGCGATGTTGGGGGAGGAGCCAGTTAGTCTCATACTCTTTCTTCGGATAAGTTGCCGCTCCATGTTACTGCTGTGGTAGTCTGGTGGAGCACAGGGCTGAGTGACATCCACTGGGAAGAGTCCTGAGCGCCCCCCACTGGAACCAAACATCCATCCTGCAGAGATGCCAAACTGGTGAACACCTTTAAGAGCAGGTGCTTGAATACTTAATCAACTATCTATACAAACATTTCACACATTTTACCCAAAGATGCTAGATATCACTAAAATAGCAAACATATCCAAATGCAGCTAATTCATTCATTAACCAATCAGAGAACTTGTAGGTATTACAAGTTGTATCTTGTAAATTACCGCCAGGTTTGTTTGAGTGATTCTCAATGCCGTAAGGTTTATTTTACCGAATTACATTTTTAACTATTTTATTTAATATCGCTGGCACAGAAAAGAGCTAGTTCCACAATCCAAAGCAGATTTAATTTCAGATTTATTTCTCACCGTCCTTGAGTCCATCCATGTGCAGCAGTTTGATGACATCACCTCTCTGGAGGCTCAGCAGGCTCCTGTCATCTGTGACGTAGCTCTTCACAGCTATCACATAGTCTGAGTCCTGCACATTGACACTTAGTAAATTAAGTGAATTTCAGTCACTAAAATCACTAGGCCAAAGACCTTTCAATAAGTACTGTGAACTTAGACTACATGAATTTATGCAGGAGAGAACTTAACCTTAATCAGCTCTATGAGGAAAAGACGGATCACATCAGCGATTTGAGGGGATTGTGGGGAATGAAGTTCCAACTCTTCGTTACTCAAAGAGATCACAACCTTTCCAGGCCCTTTCTGCTGCGCTGACAAAACCTGTGCATAGCTAAACAATAAAAAAACAGATGTTTACATGTAACATGATGTGATACTGTAAATACAGCCTAGAGGAATGTTTAAGCCCATTAGTGTGATGATCTCAGAGGTTTTGGACCTGTAGCTGTGGAGCAGTTTTAGGTGTTTGGGGTTAATGCCTGAAGCTCTGGCGACCTTCAGCAGTCTGATTCCTCTGTGAGAGACACCCAGAAGCTGAGCATCACCTCCGTTTCCCACCTGTGCATATTTACACAGACGTACACATACAACACAGGTACAGGAACATTTCAGACTGCTACATATTTTCAGCAGTGTGATTGTGTGGGTTATAATAGAAAGCTATTCTACCTTTACATTAAAGAGACGGGCAAAATAACTGGACCAGTTATCTCTTGCTGCCATGACAACCCTTTTTTTCATTGCTACATCCTCTACAGAACTGATGCTGGTTCCAATATGAAAACTCGCTGATGAGAAAGACAGAATATAACACTAGAACTACAGAATAACCCATAACAGTTTTATTTTGATAGTGAGACAATGATAAAGATGTGGGAAATGTTTTCATATTATTAAACAACGTCTGTCATACCTAACAGGTCCTTCATTTTTCGTCGTTCCTCTCGTGAGATCCTCAGACAGGAATCAGAGTAAGTGTCTCTCATTATCTGCAGTTCAGAAACAGAAAAATATGTTTTCTTTAGACTGTCCATAAATATGATGTTCATGACCTGTAAAATCCTTAATATGGCCAATAGTGTACAGACACCAAAACTAATGCAATTTGTACTACAAATTGTACTAAACTTACAACTTACAACTACTTTGTACTAAACTTATTAATTATGAGAGGATGTCTACATACTTTTTGTCATATAGTGTCCCTTCATTTAAAAACTTATATACACTGTATACGGAAAACAATTAACTCCTAATATTGCAAAAGTTTTTCACAAAAAGCAACAACATTTCAACATTCGCTACTGACCTGTTCACAGAGCAAATTGAGCGTGTATGGATGGTTGAATTTTTCTCTGGGATAGAATAACTGGGTACAAGAGAACACAAATACAATGAGAGCTGTAACTAAGATGGAAGCTGGAGCATCAGTCTTGCATCTCTGGCTTTCTTACCTCCTTGCGCAGGAAGAGTTTGCCAGGCATGCCGGAATAGGAAAAGTAGACGCTGGCAGAGAATCTGTGCATTTGGGACCGAACACTTTCCTCCTCTGCCATTCTGCTAAAATTATCTTCATATACACATATAGATTATATTAGCATGAAGCGTTCACCTTAAAACACCTCAAATTGAGGAAAGATAATGACAGCTCCATCCTTTTAACAAAAAAGTATGATAAAATATATATGTTGGGTAACATACCACTACGTAGTCGGCATGACAAAATATATATACAGTAATATGGATACCTGGCTTGAATTCATGAGTTCTTGTAATACAGATGAAGTGCCATCACTTACTGAGTCCAGGTGCTGGCATCAGTGGTGGGTCAGGGATGTTAGGGGGCGGGGACGGGGTGAGGTCAGGAGAAAGAGGCGGGGCTTGTGATCGCTGTGAGCTGAAAAGATCGGCCAGTGAAAGCTGCTTCTCTCTCATACTGTTGGAGATGGCACGAGGACCGTGGCTCTCAGGGGGTGGAGGCGGCGGCGAAGGCGTCTTATTCCACTGTTTCTGCAGGAAAGAAAGCAGCAACAGGTAAAATACAAAATAAAATCTCACTAATTCAGTATCTTATTAATATCTCACTTAATATGAAGAACTAAGGCATCTCTTCCTTCAAAATTTTTCTTCTGATAAAAATACACCAGTAATATCACACATATGTTCTCATATCTCAGACTGTGCAATGGTCTGCAATCTGAGAAAAGTGCAAAAAGTCTGAGAGTTCAATATGGACCAACAAACATTTCCTATTTAATAACCCCTAATATGAACAATAGTAATTCTACCTTTTTTATTTTTCGTCAAGTTTTTCAAGATCAAATTATTTGAGTCATAATATCCACATAAAATATTTCATAGCTCGTTAGCTATTTTAAGCAATTGCCATGCTATTTTTAAAGTGCACTAAAACCACTGCATTATAGCATTACAGACTGCCAAGGTCTATATCATGTACCTTCTGTGAAGAAACCGGACCCTGAGCTTTGAGGATGGCCAGCGCCTCCTCTTTTGGGTCATTCTTCTTTAAAAAGTGCTTGGCTGGAACCCTACAAAGATCAAAATTCAAAGATCAAAGTCCTCATTGTTAAGATTAGTCAACACTATACCACTAAACCACCCCTTCAAAGTCTGGGAATCATGCCAAGTTATGAGGTCAATGTGTTGTATTGTGCAAGCATTCAGCAACAGCAGAAGGTTGGAGTCAACATGAAATATCATGCAGCACATATCACTTCCATAATACAATAAGAGGGTTTGGTGACATAAGCTAAAAATAAAAGTCATTTTAGACCCAGACCAAGTTATTAAATTTTAATGAAAAATTATGCAGACATTTTCCTTTGGAATAATGTGGACTGATGAATGATTCATAATATGAGCAGAAAAGTGTATTACAAAAGTAAATGGAGTTGATTTCATGTTGATTTGAATATCTTTGGCCCACCTGACAGGCTCGAAGACTTTAGGTTCTGGTGCAGGCCGGTTCTGGTACCGTTTTATTATCTCTCTAATGTTACTAGTAGGTTCTGGTTTAGGAGATGTGGGTTGTGGAGGTTCTGCTTCAGGTTCTGTCACTTTAGGAGGTGTTGGGAGTGGTTTCACTGCATAGAACAAAAAAAACTTTAGAAACTTATCAACCCAGAACTTCAGACAATATCTTTATGTAGCAATACATTATTAACACATAAATGTGGCATTATGATGACTTAAAAGTAAAACATGAATTTAAACATAGAATGAATTGATGGTCTAATAACATGTCTGAGATATTTTGTAGATGTGAAGTAAAGCAGAATAAAAAGGGTCTGACCTTCATTCTTCACTGGAGGAGGTGACTTGGGTTGGCACACTGGTGGGCTTGCATAGATCAGTGGCTTAGCAACCTTTGGTGCAGGCTTTGGGCGTGCCTCTGACATACCTAATATGCACAAAGATTGTGAGAATTGTATCTTTTTTAAAGATAAGTAACAATTTTGCTACTTACCCTATACTGTAAACTCAATTTAAGCATTCTGGTTTGTTAGCGTCTACTCACCAATCTTCTGGAAAAAATCTTTCTTCTCTTGAAAGGTCCCTAGATCTTCTGGGCTCTTAAGATCCACCTCTCTCTCAGGTTCAACCTTAAAGAATAAAAGAAATAAAAATGTAAGTAAAGTGACTCTGTACTGTATGCACTGTATACAGTTACGGGAAATGCTCTACCTCAGGGGGGCGGGGTTTTGGAAGGGTCTCAGGGGGCTTTTTGGGGCTCTGAGTCCTGGGTCTCTCGTGCTGGGGACGGCTGGGTTTGGGTGAGGGTGAGCGTGGAGGAGAGCGACGCTGTTGCCGTGGTGATGACCTCTGTGAATCTTTTTGACGTTTACGCATCTCCTCCTGCTGTTGCTGCTGTGACAGAGTCATTGCCTGCATGGTCATCTGCTGAGCCTGAGAAAGTGAATATTATAATATATATTTACAGTTATTCATTTAGCAGAAACTTATATCCAAAGAGACTTACAAATGAGGGATTTTTAACAATTTGCCTTAAAGGCCAACAATAAACACAGTCTGCAAGGCTATGTTTACAAGTAGAAATGAAGTTGTAGCTAGGGAGAGTTAAACAACAAATGACAAGAGAAGCTAGTTGTAGAAGGTGAAATATTCATTTTTAGGATCTATTAAAGGAATAGTTCACTCTAAAAAATTTTTTTTTCATCATTCATTTTTTTCTCACACTCTTATCATTCGGGGAACCTATGTGTTTTTTTCCTTCTGAGGAACACAAAAGAAAATATTTTAAAAATATATGTTGGTAACAACAGTGGCTCCCATTGTATGGACACAATCACTTAAACATTTCTCAAAATATCTTTTTTAGAAAGTAAGTCATATAGGCTTGAAATGACATGTGGGTAAGTAAATGAAGGAAATTTATGTTTGTGTGAACGATCCCTTAAGAAGACACTGGATTCATCTGCTCCGAATGTGTTGTGTGAAGTGTGTTTTTTTTACCAGGAGCAAAGCCTGTTGATTGATGAAGGCCTGCTGTTGAGCAGCCATCTGCTGAGAACTGACAGCTGCTGTCGTGCCAGGCATAGCAGGTGCGGTGACTGGCATAGCAGTTGGCATCATCATAGCTGTGTTTAAACAAGAGCAATCAGAAGAGGGTATGAATCTAACAGATCACGCTATCAGAGACGGCAGGTGTGCTTACGTGGCATGGGTTGCATCATGGGAATGGATGTAGCCGTGGGCATCATGTTTGGCATCATCGGTGTGGCTGCATATCCAGTCATGACAGGATTCATTGGCATTCCTAACGTAAGTCCAAGAGTGTCAGTAAATAAAACATAGTTATACAACAATTGCCTGATGCTTTTGAACATCTCCTTCTTTTATA
>JAZGTK010018530.1:0-11802 GCA_036877625.1 Ambastaia sidthimunki | reverse complement strand
AGCTGAGTCTTCATTTAAATCTAGATTTAAATTGACATAGTGTATCTGCCTCCCGGACAACACTGGGTAGGCTTTTCCAGAGTTTTCAAAAAACGAACTGCTATCAAAAAGGACACCCAGATTCTTAGCTGATATAAAGCAGCAGGCTTTACAGAGCATCTATCAAGGCTAAGACAGTATTTTAGTTTGTTCCATGTGGAAGATTTTGGTCCAATAATTAAAACTTCTGTTTTGTCTGAATTTAGTAGTAGAAAGTTGCTAGTCATAGACAAGTTTTATTATCAACTATACATTTTGTTAGTTTGGTGAAGTTATTCGTCTCAGTCGGCCTCTAAGAAATATACAGCTGAGAATTATTAGCATAACAATGAAAAATTAACTCCCAGACATAGCATGTTGTAACAACTGAGGCTGATATCCATTTAGCCGTCTACCAGAGGGAGCCCTTTTCCGAACACTGATTTACTTCTTCTATGTTGACTTCCTGTTTGGCACATTTATTTAAGGGCCTAGCTCACCTGTATTGACTGCGAAGTATTGCCAGCTTACCACTGCCTTACTGAGCATTTTTCATTGCCTGTTGTTAGATACCTGTTTCATGATTATTGTGCCTGACTTCCAGATCTCGTCTTTTGGATTTATGCTTTGTCTTGTTTGCCTGGCTCTTACGTTACCAAACTCTTGCCTGACTCAACGACCACGCCTACTTGCCTCATTGTTTGGAGTTATTTGCTGTTTCTATTTAATAAACTCTCCGCACATAGATTCAGGAACTGCCTCCACTATTGGTTCCTTACACATGTACAGGGTGAAAATTAAGGGCCTAAGCAATGGTCCTGTGGCACTGCATACTAAACTTGTGATTGTTATGACACCTTTTTACTCTTTTTATACACTATATTTCAATTTGTGCAATTTAAAAAGTAATGGAACTGCAGCTAATGTAAGCATAGACTTTTCAGCTCTGTTAAAATAAATACATAAAAACAGAATTGCACTGTTTTAAGATATTTAGGTTAAAGAAAGGGCATGCAGACAAATGTATCATTAAGATTTAGGATGTTTTAGAAAGGGGGAAAGAGTGTATTGAAGTAGAATTGGTAGCTGCACATACTCAGGGTTGCAGTACTGCTACTGGACCAAAAATATGTTTCTTTGAGGGCCGTGTTTGCATAACTCACCTGCTCAACATTGTATGTAGCCATGCTTTTCTTTTGCAATTGCTATGTACTCATCCACTGCAAAAACAAAACAACATGTAAAGTGATGGTGAGCAAAAATATGAGGGGCGAAATAAGCCATAATTTTTACTCTTAAACAAATATATTCTCCTTTCACATTTTTATTATTATTACACACATACATTCTCCTTTCACGTACATATATTTTTACTCTCACACATATACATTGTCCTTTCACATGCATATTTTTACACATTTTATTTTATTTCACGCATGTGATGCTTGTTTAAACTCACCTGTGGCAAGTAACAGGTGCTGGCAATATAGAAATTGTATACAGCGGCAATATAGCGTATGTTATAGCCATTTCTTACATTTCTATGAAATTATTTTGGTTGTGAAATATGGTTATGGAAAGGTTTTGAGCTGCATTATTGTTCATTATGCTTAACGTTGACCTGCCATCTTCGATGTGACGTGAGGGGGCAAAGGGTATAGGACGTTGGGCACTGGTTGTTGTTCAAGCCGACAGACAATGAGGGTTTGGTGATACATACTTTTTTTTTTGACCATTCCCTTCTTTACAAACATCTTGAAACTGTTTTTTTTTGTTTTTTCGTTAAGATCATTTTCATGGACTAATTTACAACAACTTTTTATGTTATGTAAATAAAACGTAAACGAAGAGGTGCATTAATCCAGCCAGGCTCTACATGGTTTTGCAGCTCATGAAAATCTGGATTTACAAGTCAAAAAACAGTTTAAGGATTAATGGATTTCGTTATTCGTTACAAGGATTATGGAATAATGCAACTTTAAGTTTGGAAGTTGGATTCAAAGAAAACCGTGAGTAATACAGAGTTTAAGCAACTTCGGGCCGCCACGCTCGGGAAAAGTTTGGCCTGTCTGGCATGAGCATGAAACAAAGGAAAATGTTTGAATGGAGTTTTAAGTCTTCCTGGATGTTGATTGCTCTCTGAACTAAAAGAATAAAGTGTAAAGATGCAGGAACAAGAAGCGGATGACGAGGAAATGATTGAGAAAGAAATTGCTTAAATTAATCGTAATTCAGTAGAGGAAAGCTGGGTGTTTCAATGCGAAAGCACAATGAAATAAATGCTCTGATTGAAGCGGGTGATACAGAAGATGAAGTTAACCAACAGGTTGGGGATTTTCATCGTTGTTTGGAGGAATTTGAGAAATTGCAAGAAAGTGTTTAATCTTTATTGCCAGATGAAGAGAGAGAACATGATCTAAAAGACTGGTATGAACAGAAAATGGCACAATTTAAGGAGTTTCTTAACAGTGTTGAGATGTAGCTGAAAGCTGATGAAGTAGAAACTGATAAAGTAGAAATTGCTGAACGTGTGGATAAAGGTGATCAGTTGCAAGGTGCTTGTGTTGATTTTGTGTCGCAACATGACAGCATTTCTCGGGCCGCATCAAAGTCTGTGAGCCGAATCTCCAGTCGGGGCAGCATAGTCTTTGATGCGCTCGCCAAAGCGCGAGCTTCGCCGTGTTAGCTGCGTGATCTCAGTCTGTGGATAAGCAATTTGAGCCTGACTTGGAAGAACTGTAAATAAAATCAAACAAGGCTAAACACCAACTCCAAACTAAAATAGCTAAAGCAGAAGCTAGAATTAAAGCTCTTTCTGAAAGTGAATTCTGCCGGCAACTCCATCTGGAACATCAACAAAATATATTTTTTCCACAACGACACAAAAACGTCAAACAAAGCAAAATATATTTCCAGATCAAACTAGCTCAAATAAATCCAAACCTACCAAAAACTGAGGTCAAATCAGACCTTTTTTTTATTCTCAATTCAAACTAGAATGCCCATCCAAAGCGCAATAAAAGAATCTACTAGAGAAATTCCCTGTTCAAACAATGACAGGTCACTCGGTAGTGTCATGAAAAGGCAAAATGAAATCACAGAACTGCTTTTAAACAACAAGCACTGTTGTGTTTCATGGAGTCTTTCATGGAGATCTACTTCAGTACAAATCATTCATTAAATCTTTCGAACAAACAACTGAAACCAAAACGGACAATATGCGACAAAAGCTATACTATCTAGAGCAATACACGTCTGGAGAATCAAGGAATCTTGTGCACAGTTGTTTTCATTTGCCACCAGAAGAGGCATATGAGGAATCTGAAAAAAAAAATAAATTTTGGAAATAAAATAAAAATTACATCTGCCTTTCTGGATAAAGCACTGAAATGGCGTGCCATAAAGGCAGAGGATGCATCTGGTTTGAGGTCATATGTCATATTCCTGAAAAGTTGTCACAACACAATGCAAGAGATGGATTATGTTTCAGATCTTGAAACACCCTCCAACCTAAAGATCATTGTGTCAAAATTACCAAATAAACTTGACATGACAAATGGTTGTTAAAGTGAAATTAAAGTATTGTGAAAGTAAAGTGTCAGAATCAAGGCAAAGCAAAGCTTTCTCAAAGTCCAATAGGGGAAGCAATTTTGCCACAGCTGTTTTACCAATGTCAACATCTGGGCAGACAAAGGTGCAATTACAAATAAACAAACTAATCTCAAATAAAAGTGATTCAAATGCATTCACAAAGCCCTGCATGTTCTGCAATAAAAATCATCTCATGGAAGTTTGTGAAACATTTCAAACCAAATAAAGAAAAGGTGCAGTTCTTGAAGGCTAAAGGAATGTGCTTTGGATGCTTGCGAAGAGGGCACATACACTGTGTGTAAACAAAACCATCCAGAGAATCCGAATCAAAGGGAGAATCAGAATCAAACAAAGTCTCAGAGTGACAAAGGAGCTACAAGTTCTCACTGGTAGTGGCAACTAGTAGTGATACTGGGGCCGGAAAGAAGGAGTGTGCTCTATCAATTGTGCCTGTCAAGGTAAAACTGGAGAAAGGAACAACATGCATTACAACATATGCCTTTTTAGATTCAGGGAGCTCGGCAACCTTTTGCACAGAGGAGTTGGCCAAGCAGTGGCCAACTCCTTCATGTTCCTGAAAAGAAAACAGAGATCCTTTTAAAAACAATGGGTCAAGAAAAACCAGTAACCAGCTATCAAGTATCTGGCTTGGAAGTAGCTGCATTAGACAGTGACACATTTCTTAAACTGCCTGATGTTTTTACACAGAAATCAATTTCTGTGACACACAATAATATTCCTAAACTTACAGACATAAGAAAATGGTCTTATCTTGATGAGGTTGACATTACCCCTATTGATGCTGGTATTGGGTTGCTAATAGGAGTCAATGCTCCAAGAGCTTTAGAACCCTGGAAGATAATCAACAGCATAGGTACAGGACCTTACGCTGTGAAGACCCTGCTCGGCTGGGTTATCAGTAACCCACTTGGCTCTAGTGGAAATGTAAATGGCGTGTGTATTCATGTAAACAGAATTTCAATTGCCAATTTGGAAAACCTGTTCATAGAACAATATAACCAAGACTATATGGAGCAGCATTATGATGAAAAGAATGAATTGTCACAGGAAGATGAACAGTTTTTAAAGGTTGTGAACTGATTCTGCTAAACTTAAAGACGGTCAATACTATTTGAAGCTTCCATTTCGTAACACCAATGTGAACATGCCCAACAAGAAACAAATAGCCCAACAAAGAGCTCAACATCTGTTAAAAAGATTTGAAAAGGATCAAGTGTTCTTTAATGAATACAAAGCTTTTATGGATGAAGTGATGGCAAAGGGCTATGCTGAAGTTGTTCCTTAACGTAAGCTGCAGTAAGCTGTGTGGTTTTGCGCCGCAGTATTTGGCGGTACTTCCCTGAATAAGGAGCTTCTCCAAGGTCCTGATTTGACCAATATACTCCTTGGCGTACTTCTCCGCTTTCGTCAGGGTCCAGTTGCATTTATTACTGATATAGAAGGGATGTTTCACCAGGCTTGTGTAGCAAAGGAAGACGTCAATTCTTTATGCTTTCTCTGGTGGCCCAATGGGGACATCTCTAAGAATCTGATCGAGCACAGAATGATTGTGCATATCTCTGGCGCAGTATCATCGCCCAGCTGTGCAACCTTTGCCTTGCTGAAGGCAGCAGACGGCATCACCCAGAGGAAGTCACAAACACTGTCTGTCACAACTTCTATGAAAATCAGTCAATAGCACAGAGCAAGCATTGTTTCTGTATCAGCAGCTTAGTGGGTTGTGTACAAAAGGTGGCTTCCATCTAAACAATTGGATCAGTAATGACCGCACTGTACTCTCTGCCATTCCTAAAAAGGAAGTTAGAACTCTGAACCTGAGCAAAGAACAGCCGATGGAAAGGGTTCTTGGTGCTCAATGGAATGTGGAAAGAGATTGCTTTACATTCAGCATAACCATCAAGTCTCACCAGATTACGAGGAGGGGCATTCTGTCCTTTGTCTGTTCTATATATGACCTCCTGGGTTTTCTGGCTCCTATCACACTTGTGGCAAAGCAGATCCTGCAAAGCTTATGTAAGCTGAGGCTGACTTGGGATGAGAAGATCCCTCATGATATTGCTCAGACCTAGAAAAATTGGATCGGCTCACTTCATCTTCTGGACAGTCTTGGTGTCAACAGAAACTTTGTTCTATAAGGCTTTGGCTGCGTCACATCTGCACAGCTGCACCACTTTTGTAATGCTAGTGAGGTGGGCTATGGCGCTGTTTCCTACATCCGCCTCACAAATAGTAAAGGTGAAGTCTGTGTGTCCTTTGTCTTTGGAAAAGCCAGGGTGGCACCTCTTAAGTGCACCACCATCCCCAGAATGGAGCTTGCAGCATCCGTCTTGGCTGTACGCCTGGATTACATGCTTAGAAGAGAGTTGCAGTTCATGTTGGCAGATTCCATCTTTTGGTCAGACAGCATGACTGTTATGCAATACATTGCCAACAGAAATAAAAGATTTAAGACTTATGTGGCAAATCGCAGCTTCATGTGGCTTATCAGCTAAAGCATTTCTCCAGTGCCAAACATGGTTCAAAGGGCCACAATTCCTTTATATACACACTCAGTGGCCAGGAACAATACAAAACATGGATGTCATTCCAGATGATGATCCAGAGACAAAACATGAAGTCCATGCCACATCTGTTCAGTCCATGGTAGAATCTTGTTCCACCAGCAAGTTGCTGCCTTTTCAAATTGGTTGGACATAAAAAAGGCAGTCACATGGATCCTAAAGATCAAAGACACACTTAAACAGAAGTGTGATTTAAAGACAAAGACAAACATACATGCTGACATGCATACCAAAGATATAAAACCAAAAGTTGAGAAGAAAAGGCTGACTTACATAAGAAAGTTGGACATAGTGGGAAAAATCATATGCTCTCCACTCTTCGCCGGCAGTTTCGGATTCCTCATGCCAATGCACTAGCCAGAAAGATCATCAGGGAATGCATCCCCTACCGCCAACAGCATCAAAGGCCTGGGGAACAGAAAATGTCTGACCTGCCACCTGAAAGACCTGCAGTGGACCTCCCTTCATTCACTTTGATCGGAATGGACTACTTCGGACCTATTGAGGTCAAAAGAGACAGGAATACTGTTAAAAGGTATGGCGTCATATTTACATGTCTAACATGCCATGCTGTCCATATTGAAGTGGCCCATACACTTGATACAGATTCCTGCATCAACGCAATCAGAAGGTTCATCTGTAGGAGGGGACAATGTACAGTCGAAAGTGGACGAAAGTATTGGCACCCATGAAATTTTTCCAGAAAATACACCATTTACTTCTTCTATGTGCATTGAAAAAAACACAAAAAAGCAGAAGAAAAAAGCCAAAATTGACATAATTTTACACAAAACTCAAAAAATTGGCTGGACAAAATTGTTGGCACCCTTTTAAAACTGTGGGTAAATCATTTTATTTCAAGCATGTGATGCTTGTTTAAACTCACCTATGTCAAGTAACAGGTGCTGGCAATATAGAAATCACACCTAAAGCCAGTTAGAATGTATAAAAGTTGACTCAACCTTTGTGTTGTGTGCCTGTGTGTGTCACATCAAGCATGGAGAAGAGAAAAAAGAGCAGAGAATTGTCTGAGGAACTAAGAAGCAAAATTGTGGAAAAATATGAACAATCACAAGGTTACAAGACCATCATCCAGAGATCTTGAAGTTCCACTGTGCGTAATGTAATCAAGAAGTTTATAACCCTTGGAACTGTGGATAATCTCCCTGGACGTGGATGGAAGAGAAAAATTGATGAAAGAATGCAAATTCAGGCTGTCCTGCAGACTCTGGGTGCAAAAGTGTCAGCTCAGACCATACATTGTCATCTGAATGAAATAAAGCTCTATGGCAGAAGACAGAGGAGAACCCAACTGCTGACAAAGAGACATAATAAAGCCAGACTGGAGTTTGCAAAAATTTACCTGAGTAAGCCTCAATCCTTCTGGAAGAACATTTTATGGACAGATGAGACTAAGGTAGAGCTTTTTGGAAAAGCACGTCATTCTACTGTTTACAAAAAACAGAATGAGGCCTACAAAGAAAAGAACACAGTACCTACAGTCAAACATGGTGGAGGTTCAAAGATGTTTTGGGGTTGTTTTGCTTGCGTCTGGCACTGGGTGCCTTGACTGTGTGCAAGAAATCATGAAATCTGGAGACTATCAAAAGATTTTGGGTTGCAATGTAGGGCCTAGTGTCAGAAAGCTGGGTCTGCATCAGAGATCATGGGTGTTCCAGCAGTAAAATGACCTGACACATACCCTTAAAAAGCACCAAGAAATGGTTGGCATGGTTTCCCGAGGTTTGACCACCCCAAATTTAAGACATTTTTAAGACCACTTAAATGAAAATTAAGACCTACATCACACCCATTATGCGGTCGTAAAACACCAGATCAAATCCCAATAATTACTATTACTAACAAATGTTTTAAATAATTAAAAATACTTTTATTATAGAACAAACTCACTCAGAACTCATTTACAGTAGCTTACATGTCTAAGTGAATTGTGTGTATTGCTTGTAAAATCAAACATTCATGACAAAAAAACCCTCCCAGTCTACACCTGGGAGAAAAAAGCACAACGTAGGGCAAAGTGATGTGTGGGAGTATTTTTGGTAAAATATTAAACACTCTAAACAGATAAACTTTTTTCAAATTGTCTTAAGTTTCTCTTTCAAATTGCTTCAACCATTTCACATTTTCAAGAATTAAAAGAAATGTAAATTATAAACAAGGGAGGGAGGGATAGAGAGAGCGAAATAGAGGGGGGTAGATAGATAAAAGAGACACACAATGAGAGATAGATAGATAGATGGATAGATGGATAGATAGATTTTAATTACCATATTTACATTTATTCATTTGGCAGATGCTTTTATCCAAAGCGACTTACAGTGAATTTAATGTATACTTTTTTTATCAGTATTTGTGTTCCCTGTGATCGAACCCACAACCTTTGCGCTGCTAACGCAATGCTCTACCAGTCGAGCTACAGGAACACTCCACAGGAAGACATTGAAGTCATCTTCGTCATCTTATGTTTTTTGTTATGAAATAGATATTATAAAAGAAACGCTCCTGTTTATTACAATACTTCAGATGAAGTTCACAGACAGAACCAAAAATGTAAACAAACATGCTCGGCCCTTGTGCTCTTGCTGTTCTTAGCGATGTTATACTGGCTCGGCTGGTGCTGCTGACTTTCGGCGGTAGTCCTGCTGCTAGTGCTAACTCTAAGTGCATTATGAGGTTGTGCCGTGCAGAACTGAGCGATGGGCGGCTGGCGGTGACGGGCAGATGCATTGTGTTTTGCGCTCTTCATGTAAGCCTCCAAAGCGAGATGACCTAAAGTAGTCAGCTTAAAAGTCTTCCGACACATACACACATCGTGCTTGGACGTCACTTTCCGGAACCTCCCTCACCCAATTACTATAGCATCTAAAAGCCACTGTGGTTTAAAACTGCACTTCCCCATGATGTGATGTCTCCTCTCGACTGATTATGTTGATTCATTGCTGCCGGCGTGAAAACACAAGTATTGTTTGCGCATACTCTTACATAGAAATTAGACAAAATTAGACGTTCTCTGATGTTACACAAAACCCCTGTTGTATTGAATTTCACGTTGTTCTTTTTTTCCCCCATTTCACCTTGCATTGTAGTCCAGTTGACTATGAAAAAATAGGTTAGTATAATGAAATTTAAGACCTTCATTTAAAAAATTAAGACTTGGGCAACGGAATTTAAGACTTTAATTTAGGAACATGAAATTTAAGACCTTTTTAATACTTTTAAGACCCTGCGGCTACCCTGGGTTGGAGACAAAGCACTGGAGAGTTCTGAAGTGGCCAGCAATGAGTCCGGATCTAAATCCCATTAAACACCTATAGAGAGATCTCAAAATTGCTGTTGCAAGAAAGGCACCCTTCAAATCTGAGTGACCTGAAGCAGTTTGCAAAAGAAGAGTGGTTCAAAATTCCAGTTGAGAGGTGTAAGAAGCTTGTTGATGGTTATAGGAAGCGATTGGTTTCAGTTATTTTTTCCAAAGGGTGTGCAACCAAATATTAGGTTAAGGGTGCCAACAATTTTTTGAGTTTTGTGTAAAATTATGTCAATTTTGGCTTTTTCCTTCTGCTTTTTTGTGTTTTTCCAAAGCACATATGTATTTTTTGGAAAAATTCCATGGGTGCCGTCCATGACTGTAGGTCTTTAAAATGGAATAATTCTCCAAACCACTACAGTAAAACAGTTTCACATGAAGAATACATACAGTATGGAAGATCTCTTACAATAACTAACCATTCATTCTTTCCTTATTAGAAATACCATTTTAATACACAACACTATTCAAAAAGCAAACGTTAAAAAACATGTTTCCATAACATCTAAATTGAGGATGATAGTGGAAAAAAATCCTGAGCCTGAACTTTTTTTTATGCCCGGGAGGTGGGCAATGGTGGGGGGTGCTATGTATGCAACGCACTTTTTACACATAACATATAACATTATTTGAAAAATAACTCTTTTAACCCATGGGCAGATTATGATCTTGTAACAGCCTCTTGATAAACAGCCTTTTGTGTATAACCCTGTTCATCCATACTCCAAAGTAAAAACATTTGATTAGTAGCCTAATCATTGACTAAAGAACATGAACGAAGACACAGATTCATATTTTAAACATAAGTGCAAAATATGCACCATTTACTTTAAGTACAGTTTTAGAACCTTTACAGTGCAATTGTGATGTGTAGATAATACTGTAATCCTAAAGTTGTTTGTTCAAAATGTGTAAATGATAGGAACACACAGAATAGAAATACACACAGAATCTTTTTTGTTGAATATTGAATATAATCCAGTCCTATGTCTGCCCTAAGTGACATACCAGTAAAACTCCACCTTTAGTAATTAGGTGCTGTGCACTGGAAGGTACTACAGCAGTCAGAATGGAAAAATGTAATTTTATATATTTTTGGTGAATATTTTTCATGAATAATCCACTCCCACGACTGAATAAAGTGACATATCAACAAAATTCCACCTGTTGTAATTAGGTGCTGTGAATTGGAAGGTACTACAGCAATCAGAATAGGAAAAGGTTGTTTGCTGATTTTTGGTGAATATTTCTTATAATTAATCCACTTCCATGATTGTATAAATTACATATCAGTAAAACCTCAGCTGTATTAAGTAATGGTTTGGAATGAGGAGTAGGCTAGAACAGCAAACAGGATGGTAAATATAGTTTAGTTGATTTTCATAGAATATTTTTCATTTTAATGAGCAGTGAGTGACTGTCTACCTTAAAAGCACGCACTTTAAATCTGTCATTTGTTGACGCTCCCTTACACAGACGGAACCGCAAGTATAAGGGCGAGCTGCTCTAAATCGGTTTTTGTACAGAAAACGATAGCGACTAGAAATGTATTGTTTTTTGTTTGAAACATGACAATGGTGTGAACTGTATGTAACCCTGATCTCAAACTTCCTGCCAACTATACCGCGCTCAGTCCATCCTGTGACTTACGGTGACAGTATGAGAAACACGTTGGATGGCACTGCTGGATCTGAATCAATTTGTTTTGCCAAGAACCAAGGCCCACCCCCACCCTATTTCTGATTTGCTAGCAGGTCTAGTGTTAGTGTGGTTGAAATGAAAGCTGTGCCCGTTAAATGCGGAAAAATGTTAGATCTCTGTTAGAAAAAAAAAATCATTTTTTTTTCTGTCATGCCGGTACGCTGGAAATCCGACACAGCGCCGGAATACTATCAACCATGAAATTATACTTGAGGTGTAAACGGCTGGCATTACCTGCTGGAACAAAAATGGTATGTGACAAACAACAAATAATATCTGATTTTTAAAAAATTTTTGAAGCTTTATAATGATTTTACATTATTTATTTCAAAGATCATATGAACATGAACATATTAATGAAGTTTATGAGCAGTAACAGTGCACTGTAACAGGGCCCAAAATTAGGGGGAATCCTCCCTACAGATGACTGTATGAGGCAGGATTTATTAACTTTCTAAGGGACTTATAGCATATAACTTTCTAGACTATAATGTAATTTTAAAAGACAGGTAAGATAATGTGTAAAGACTATGTTAAGAATGTAAAAAAATATGAATGAATATATGCATATACATGCAGAAAATC
>JAZGTK010018529.1:1172-11803 GCA_036877625.1 Ambastaia sidthimunki | reverse complement strand
TGTCTCATCATTTCCTGTCATGGACTATATAAGCACACTCAAGACTCATACTCATTGCGAAGTATTGCCAGTATCTTTGATCTGCCTTACCAAGCGTTTATACTCTGGATTGCTTACCTGTTTATGTTCTTGCCTGTTCTTGGTTACTGATTCTTGGATTACCCTGTTTGGATTTGTTTGCCTCTGGTTTTTGACCCTGCCTGTTTACCCTGCCTGCTTGCTGCCTGCCTCGACCCTTTGCCTGTCCCTCACTACTGTTTGTCTGCTGCCTGCCCTGACCATTGCTTGTCTTACATTTATGCTATCTGTATATATGGATCTGTCTAATAAAACGCACATGGATTCCAACTGTCAGACCTCCGCGTCATTACACAGACATCAAATTCAGAACTTTTAATCACCATTATCGCAAGGTCTTCACAGGTACCAGTGTATGTCAGGTTTACTTGCTTTTCCACATTTTCTACCTGTAGTACAAACAAAAGCAAAACTTAGAAAGAGAAACACTGAGAAAGTTTTAGAAATATACTTTAAAAATACTGAAATGTTTGAAATACTGTTTGTCACACACCTCCTTTACCACAATGCTGTTCAGTATCTGTGTTTTTTTCTTCAGTGTGATGATGTAGCTATCAAACATTGAGATTGTCCTGAAGGTCACCACTAACGTCTTACCATGAAGGATCGAAGAAATATTAGCATCCCACTGATCTGTATTTCAAGATAGGATGTTAAAATTCAATGCAATAAAATCCAGCCTAACCTGGAATCCAGAAACATTGAGTCTAGATTCTGAGGGTGCTGTCACTTTGGCAGTTTGGTTTAAAACAGGGCACGGTTCTAAAGAAAAACTGGTATGAGCTGTCATGTGGACCAGGGAGCACACCGGGGTACCAAACCCAAGACTACTTAGAAGAGGTGGTCTGAGTTTGTTTGCACTCACACTGTGGCACGATTCACAAGAGTGTAAAAATGGTTTGGTGCATACTCAGGAAGTAAAGTCATCTGCACATGCATTTTAGTGGATGAAAATATGTTTCAAATATCCAAAATGTCATATAAGGTACAAATATGTAGTTGTTGTTTACTGTGCATAATGACACCTAAATAACAAGGAAACAAAAAGATGGCAATTAGTCTGCGGACTGATGTATGGGGCCTGGGGTCTAGAGACTGGACTCTGGGGTCTAGAGTTTGTGGTCTGGATTTGGGGTCTAGGGTCTAACTTTTTAGGCTTTCTTAGTTATGTTGTATGTATGCTAATTACTTCTATGGAACATGCAAATTGGAATTATATTGTGTGTAGACACATATTAGTTAAATATGTATTCAAGCACAACATTGTATTTTTAATTTGATGTATTGTCACCTTTACAGCAGTTGATTGTAATCTGTGGAAGATGAGTATGTTGTGTACATTGGCCTCATTTTGAAATCTGCTTAGGGCCCACAAAATGCTACAGCTTGTTTTTATTTATTAATGAACTTCATACAAAGTGCAGTAAAAATAAAAACATTATTGGGGTCTTGAGGTTATAGGGAGATCATATTAATAATCATTTAGGACTTAGCACCGAATTCATCTGCCAGTACAGACTAGAGCATGTTTCACCTTCTGTTTGACCCCAGATAGTCCAGCAGTCCTTTCTGCTCACTCTGACTATTACAGATTAAAGAACCTAAAGGGTCTCTTCTTTGCCATTCCAGGTGCTGTATTGAAAATGTTTGGACATCAATAAGATGAGGTGTGTATATGTGTCTGGACACTGCAGCATTGCCCACATTTAAAAATGGCTTCCACATTGACGAATATATAATTACAGGTTCAATATAGTCCTATGCTTAAAGATAGGGTAGGCAATTTTGAAGAGGCTAGCAATAGCATCCTAGCTTTGAAAGCATAAGATCCCATCCTCCCTTCAAAGCACTCTCCAAAGGCATTGCCTTCTCCACATATGTACATAGTTTGACAGGCATTCGGATCGAATGCAATGACTGGACAAACTTTCAATGGTCCTGCACATTCCACAGAGGATATATATTTATATAAATATATTTAAACCACTTTACTTAGTGATTGTTATCAGGATGTGAAGAAACGTTTAATTAGCATAATGTTTCTGTACAAAAATCACTTGTAATATATCTTCAGTATTTGATTAGGATAAAGTATAGTACGAGTGTGAAACACTTATGAATCTGAAACTGAATTCCATCTGACACCAGAACTTGATGAGCAGTTTTTAAAGTAGTTGTTTAATCATGAACGTGATCAAAAGAAACAGGCTTACCACACAACTGCTGTTTTATCTCTTTACTTTTACACCCTAACAGGACAAAGAAAACAATTAAATATCATGCCACATAATATGAGAAGTGTGTCTTTGAGGGAAATAAAATCGAACCTTGTGTTTTATACTTGCTCCTCTTAATGAATTCCTGTGTTTTTCCAGGTGGTGGGAGGGGGATGTTATAGGCCGTAATACCATATGTGGTTGAACATGCAACATCTAGCACAGTAAAACTAAAATATAGCTGGAAAAAAATACAGGTTAGAAATACAGAAATATAATATATGAATCTATCAGATCTTCACTGAAGGCCTGTCAAAGGATTTTCAGAATAATTATTTCATCTGGTTAGGGCTCAGTTCAGCCAGTGAGACACAGCTCACCAATCATATAGTTACGTTTACATTTAGGCATTTAGCAGACACTTTTATCCAATGCGACTTACAATGTGAGGAGAACATAGAAGATAAAAATGACATTTTGAACGTTTCTAGAACTTTAAAACTTTTCAACTCTATTTGTATTTACAGTAAATGTAACCTATACATTTTTGTCAGCACACATGCCCTCTGGGAATTGAAGCCACAACTTTTTGCACTGTGAACGCAATGCTCTACCAACTGAGCTACATAAACACTGCACAGTTACCACTGTTATATAGTTACCACGGACCCTTCTGTATCACCTTGAGAGCTTTTTTTTGGATGGACAGCTCTACCTTTAGAAGGATTTACATAAAGCTGTCGTACAATTTCAAAGGTCTGTCTTATCAGGAGAGAGATATTTGCAGTCTGTTCCAAGCTACTATAAAATATGAAATTTTAAACTCTTAGATAACTGTTAAAAGCTGTCATGTAATGCAGTGTTTAAAACATCATCAAATTGGACACATTACCTTCTGCAGTCCAGTCATGTTCTGCTCTGAGCTAAATGGAGGCTGGTATTCACATCTAAAATGTCTTGAGGGGAAAATGTTGACCGATATCCACGTACCACTAAGATATTGGATGGTGCCTAAGAAGACATTGTTAAACAAAATTTGTTCTGCTTCCAAACCTCATAGTTGTTTCTTATTAGTACACAGTAGTAAACATTAGATATATTTTATTAAATATAATATTGAAATCTTTTCTACAGTTAAGGTGACAAACTATCAGTAAACACATATACACTCTTTGCTACCTCCATCATCCTCTTTCATCCTTGTTCTACGGGCACTGATGTGTCTAAGGTTGTGTTTACCCAAAAGGTTTAATGCACAGATCCAGTCTTTTGACTATATCTTAATGTGACCCATCTGTTCACATTTAACCCAAGACACACCTCATATTTGATACCTATGTCTAAAGGTAATCTTTTGCCCAAAATTCCAGTAATTACAATTGACCCTTGTGTTTCAGATGGACTTTTGTTAATTTATCTTCTCCACAATTCATCTTCTCTAAAAATACATTGACTGCGGTTTCGACCTTGTGTCGATGATGACACTAGGGGTCTCTATATGAAGCGCAAAATGAGCTGAACTATGCTATGAGCTAAGTGGATCAGACGTGGGCAAGCCGTGGCATGCCTCATCAATATTGTTTCCGTTACTTCACAGCCTTCCAGCTTGTATGTAAAACGCCTCTAAAAATAGGTGGTAGTGGATACCAAATATGGCCTAAACAGTGGCCAGCTGCTGGGCAAAGCTGGGACACTACAGAGACCATATCCTTTTAATAATAGGTGCCATGTGGTAGATACAACCTGTGGATATACACAAGGGGCAGAACGCATATGGGAACTTCTGAGAAGGTCCCTATCCCCTGAGAGGGAGCCTAGCCACAACCGTGAGGTAGAGGTACTCTACCAAATGGGAGACACAGGGTTTCAAAGGGAACTTGACCTGTGGACTATACAACATACAAGGTTACCCAGGCGTGGGGAATCCACACAGGGCAACTAGCGCTGGTAAACAGGCTTACCTTCGACAAAGGCCATATACACGAGTACCAGGCCTAGTAGACAATACCTCCGTCAAGTTGTCCACCGGAGGTGCTAGAAAATGACCCTCAAGATGTTCTCTGTGTTGGACAGCAAACAGGATGGAATGGCACACGTTATGGCCCCCCTAGCCAGAGACCAGGAAAATGCAGCTCCCCTAATGGAGTGTGCCCTGATACCCAAGGGGCTCTGCTGTCCCTGTGATTGATAGGCCATGGAAATGGCCTCCACAATTCAATGGGCTAACCTCTGTTTGGAGACAGGCTTTTTCCTCTGCTGACCTCCAAGCAGACAAATAGCTGGTCATAGCGTCTAACGCTCTCTGCGCTTTCCAGATAAATGCACAGTGCACACACTAGACATAACACGGTCAGAGCTGGGTCTTCCTCCTCAGAAGGGAGCACTTGCAGCCTCACCACATAGAAATGGGCGCCACATAGACCCTAAGGGTAGAGAGGGACATCTCTCGAGGTGCTCTTGGAGAAAAGATAGCACAATGCTGATCTGGCATCGGTGTGGGTCCCCCACCCCCTGGCACCCAAATAGGAGCACCTTCTCTCTAAGAGACCCCACTTCAAGCATAGAGCTGCCTAGTAGAGGGAGTGATAGTGTCAATCACCACAGGTGAAAGACCCGCTAAGTCCACCGCATGGACCAAACATGTAGAATCCTGTGACTGATCTGCTGAAGTGCCCAGGAAAGTTTAGTTGAGGCAAACCACCGCTGATTGCACCATTTTACGCAGCAGGTTAGTGAAAGAAAAAAACTCTATTTTCATTTCGATTACTTGTTTCCTTACAGAAAAAACAAAGCAATTTAAATATTTCCCTGTTCTTATTAAAGGTATACATCTTTAATATTACAGTCTTATATTTAAAAAAATACATTCACGTCATTCAGATTTTGTAATGAGTGCGCTTACAAAACAGGCATGAATGAGGTAGAATCCAAATATAAAGGTTTTTAATCCAAGAAATCCAATGAATCAGGCATGAACAGGCAGACAAGGGAACACGCAACATCACAATACAAGGACCAATGACCATGAACAGACAGGAAACACATAACGAACACAGGAAGTCCAAACATGGGCAACACAGAACAAACCAAGAGACAGTCCAAAACGGGGGTGTTACAGATTTAGATTGTAAAAACATTATTCTTATGTTTCATTACGTAACAAAAATGTTAAATATTATTTCAAAGGTTCTAGTAATGTTAAAAATGTCCATTTTCTATACATTGTAATAACACTGTATTCAGTAACTTTGAGAGACCTTAGTCAACATACTAAGAAAATGTTTCCTGTTAGCTGGGTCTCCCTCACACAGGAAATATTTCCTCTCTTCACCACTGAAACTTCTGTTCAGCTATCTGTCTCATCTACTGATCTCAGAGTTGTTTTGCCACTGATAATCTCGTTCTGTTATGTGTTGTAAAAAACCCAGAGGTAAAAGAGTTGCTAACTGAAAGTTTTTAGAAGACCTTAAAGTGCTTACAACATAAGAAATCATATTTTCCCCTAATTCAAGACAAAAACATTAAAAACACAAAGAACTCAAATCTTCAGTGTTTACTGAAACTTCACATCAATTAATCTTCAGATCTGGCTTATTGTCTGTGTGTGTGTGTCTGTCAGTCTGTCTGTCAAGTCAGCTTTATTGTCATTTCACTGTATGTGGAGACATACAAAGAAATGAAAGGTCATGCCTCCCAGGACCACAGTGAAATATAGTGACCACAAAAATCTTGCAGGTCCTGCATGAATTATTAATAAAACATGACGCCATGCATTCGACTGAGTAAAAGTATTATTTGTTTTAAATTATATGTGTTGTACAAATTTAAGGTGCAGCACATTTTCACAATTTGGCTAAAAGGAGTTAGTCTGTTATTAATGTTAGAATAACTCACCTGGGGACCACTGACATATATATTAATTGTTGTGAATTTTCCCCTTTAAAATCAAGTACATTATGTATGATGTTATCATGTATGTAAGTAACAAAGTGCACCTGCATATTATCAACATTCTTCCAGTGGAGCACTTCCACCACACACTCCTACATGTGTCGTGCTCGCATGCAAGTAAAAGTTTGGGATGCTGTTTTTCCTGGTCTATTATTAATAGCACAGATTGTTAATGTCGGTCATTACATCTTTAATCCTGATATTGCTTGTGTGATGATGTTGATGTTTATCTTTCTGAGTGTTTATCTTTCGGATTAGTCCTCTAGCATCAAGGCTTTGATAACACTGATAAAGTTTATTTAATCTAAATGTAACATTTCTCTGTGTGATAATATAGTTTACCAATCTTCATTATGTCTGCCTCTGTTTGTGATACAGTATAAGTTTTTATATTTAATTTATATTTCAATGTGTATACAATTTATATTTCCTCATATACTGATATACATTTTATCATTTATATTACATATATTTGTGTAATATAAATGATAAACATATATACAACTTTACAAAGTTGTTTAAGATTAATGCTGTTTTTAAGTTTGTGAATTAGTTTAGACAATTTTAATTTCGGTTATTTATTTCAGAGAACTACCTTATGTATGTATATATGGTATATATGTATGTATATATGGTATATATGTATGTATATATGGTCAAATGGCCAAACTTAAAATCTGGTGACTCTAACTCACTTACCAGAGCTCTGCAGCGATCAGTGATTTAATAATCAACGTTGCATGAGGCAATCCCTAACATTCATATTCTCTAATATCACTATACAGCCGTTTATTACAACACTGCAGGCACTTTTACATTTAGTAATGTAAAATCAACCCTTTAATGACCTACATTTCTATTTATGCATACCACAACTACCACTATTGCATTCCTACAAATGTCTAAAAGAATTAAAACATTGAGCGTCAGTGGATTTTGGCAGTCAAAAAACTGCCAGCAGCTGGATTAGAAAGTCCATTAAAGCAGGGCTCAGATCACCACAGCGTTCCTGTTATAGCAAGACTCAGATCACCACAGCGTTCCTGTTATAGCAAGACTCAGATCACCACAGCGTTCCTGTTATAGCAGGACTCAGATCGCAACAGCGTTCCTGTTACAGCAGGTTCAGATCGCAACAGCGTTCCTGTTACAGCAGGTTCAGATCACCACCGCGTTCCTGTTACAGCAGGTTCAAATCGCTACAGCGTTCCTGTTACAGCAGGACTCAGATCGCAACAGCGTTCCTGTTACAGCAGGACTCAGATCGCAACAGCGTTCCTGTTATAGCAGGACTCAGATCGCAACAGCGTTCCTGTTACAGCAGGTTCAGATCGCAACAGCGTTCCTGTTACAGCAGGACTCAGATCGCAACATCGTTCCTGTTACAGCAGGACTCGGATCGCAACAGCGTTCCTGTTATAGCAGGACTCAGATCGCAACAGCTTTCCTGTTACAGCAGGTTCAGATCGCAACAGCGTTCCTGTTACAGCAGGTTYAGATCACCACAGCGTTCCTGTTACAGCAGGTTCAGATCGCAACAGCGTTCCTGTTATAGCAGGACTCGGATCACCACAGCGTTCCTGTTATAGCAGGACTCGGATCACCACAGCGTTCCTGTTATAGCAGGTTCAGATCGCAACAGGTTTCAGATGGCAGAAGGGTTCTAATCACAGCAGGACTCTAATCGCAATAGGTTTCTGATAGGTAGCAGCGATCTGTCCGCAATAGGGTTCTGGTTGCAACAGGATTCAGGTTGCAACAGGATTCAGAACGCAGCAGGGTTCTGATCGCAGCAAAGTTCTAATCTCTGCAGGGTTCTGATTGCTGCAGAGTTCTGATCACAGCAGTTTTGACAATTTTTTTTGTAAATAATGCAAGGGTAATACAAAACTAAGTAATGCAAAGTTAAAATATCATATAAACTTGATTTATTAAGTTAGCTACTGTGGATAAAGGTCAAACAGTGCAAACTTTATTTGCCTGCAATAGTCTGTAATCTAAGTTATCAGATGCAATTAGTACCTGTAACATGTATACAACATTTTTTGGTAAATGTGAACAGTTTTACTGGTAAGCATAACAATCTATTACTTCAACACAATAAAAACCTTCAGCAGCCACTGATTATACTTGATTAAAAAAGGTTTAACAATAAATGTGATTGTACTTACCATCAATATTAATGGTCCAGTTTATAATAAGTGAGGTTTCAGATTGACTTAGTCCTACAGACAGATGATGTAAGGGTGAGGGGTTACGATGATTTAAAGTAAACCATTCTGTAGGCACTGTATCTAAAACAGCATTGAAAAACATATACATGAGATGCTGCTGCTGTACCAACCCCCAGAAAAAAAGCAGAAAATATTAAATAAATACTTAAAATGATAGACAATATAACAACAACAACAATAATAATCGCTTTTCAAGCACTTGCCATTTGTTTTGGTGCACACAGCAGCCTGCAAGTATTAACAGCCATCATGAATCAGAGTATTAGAAAAGCATGATTTATGAGAAGGTGGATTTGTAATATTTTTGTCATAATACATGATACTTACTGTATTAAGAGAATTGTTGTTAGAAGTTGTTAGTTTGATTAACAGAATAAAAATAACAATTCTCCTCATGCTGTCTAGAATATCCATTTGAAAAGACATGAAGACACATCAGGTTTCTGCTTTATCTACTCTCAAAGGTGAAACATGCCCACAAAAGTCTTTTGAACAGTTACAGATTTTTTGCCTGTTGGTGACCCTAATGATCAAGTTCTCACAAGGTTCTTTTCATCTGCCCTCTGCTGGCAGTTCCTCCTCATGAAAACTCTTCTCACCATTTACAGGTTACCGAAAGCATTGATAGCCAACTAATGTTGCAAGTTCTGTTATTACTAACATAGTTTAACCATTTAGTGTTTTCTGAAAACATAGTTCAAATGAACATTTGCAAACTGCATCACAAACCTGTATGGTTCATTGCAATTTTTCTTCCTTTGAAGTGCCTTCCAAAATCATTATTTTTGCAGATTGGAACACAGTCTTGGTTTCGCTTGTGTGAAGAAAAGGTGAGTCAAGCATCTCTGTTAAAACATTCAGAAATATTTCTCATAAAACAATATTTGTAAAACAGTATGTTAGAGGTTTTCTCTGTACATATGCAACATGCAGTGTTCAATTTCAATTTTAATTAAGTCTGCAAGAAGTAAACAAAATATAGTATCCAAACTGTAAAATATTACTAACAAACATATTATGAATTAAACGTTCTCTGACATCTGCTCCTGCAGAATTCATTCTACCTTTATGTGGGTTTAGAGTGTGAACCCACATAAAGGTAGGACACATACAGTGGGCCTGATGAAACATTCTCTCTGCAATGGTGGCTGGATGCTGCACAGGTATCCAGAGGTATGGCCAAAGATGTCCACTGTCTTCCAGCAGCCAGCTATCACCCCTTCCCTCTTTGACCATCTGGCAAATTACAGAATTGCTCCAAAGAAAAAGATCTGGATACTTAAGAGTGTTGTGTCATGTTTGGCTTATATTGATATAATGTTGTTAATTCAGAAAATTCTCACATAGTCAAATTCAGATACTTTTTGGTTTTAGTGTATAGTGATGGTGACTTAACAATGCAAAATAAAAGATTGAATTCCATTCCATTCATAATCAGGCTGTCACATTATTCATGTATTTTATTAGAGATGACATGGCGTGGTAAATATGCTTCAGCTTTACTAGCATTAATTTTGGTAATGAAAACTATGACATAAAAAATTGTCAAAAAAAACATTATTCTGTAACGAAGATGCAGCGACACTGACATCATTGAACAGTAAGATAACTATATCAGTATGCAATTTTGCTGACAAAAACACAAACCTAAAATGTGTTTTAAAAATATTAAATATAAACTAAATCTATTAAATATTCAAACCAAACTCAGATATCCTGTTCACTCACTGGATGACATGAGCAACAGTTCTAAGTGTGGCATATCAGGACTATTATTGTGCAGTCGGCAACACTGATCTGAAGTTGCTTGGGTGTGGATTGTCCAATGCAAAACGAAAAAAGAAAGTCTCAGTATCCAAATGAACCGATCAGCATGAATGAACTCGCGTCGCATGATCCACACATGCGCATCTTCTTAATGATTGTGCATAAACACGAAATTAAACATTTTATTCACAAATCTGTCTTTGTAAAAATCGCCTCATAGTTTTTTTTTTTAAATGTATAAGGCATAAGGCATTTGTTTGTGGATAGTAAAATACATGTGTAACTGTCAGGGACCGGACTAGAACCTGGGTCTCCGGCGCGGGCGGCGAACGCGCAAACACCACGCCACCGGAGAGAGGGAGGGGGCGGAACCCAAGGACGAAGC
>JAZGTK010018528.1:0-11803 GCA_036877625.1 Ambastaia sidthimunki | reverse complement strand
GAGAGGTGGACCCTGCGATGTTCGCGCAACAGAGACAAGACCATGAAAGAGGCAGCTTGCTTCCTGCTGACTTCTGGAGACTTCTCCTGCAGAGCAGAACCCACCATCCACACAGGTAAAGAGAAACAGCTGGCTAAAGAGTTTGTCCTGTCCTTGAAGGTAAATTTCACTGAGAAATTCAAAAGTTGCTTTCATGTATTCTGCATTTAGCTATATAGTACATAATACAAAGAAGCCAAAGGCAACAGTGGCAAGCAAAAACTCCCAGACAGATGAGAAAAAAACATTTGAGGCAAATAAGATGTGGAGACCTTACATCTTGAACTAGCACATAGTTTTACAAATAAATATGAAACATATATGCATACATACATATTAACATGAGAAGATGTAATCCTACCCCATAATATATAATATTGACATTGTTTGTTTAATGTCAGTATTATAAGGGAAAATGTTGTGTCAGACACTCACTATCTTGAAATAAACCAGACAGGGTGAACAGGTCTTGTGTCACCCTTTATTTTGTGATAATGACCAGCTGAATGTACATAACCGAATGTACATAACTCAAACTGAAATATTGATTATACTTTAAATATTTTATTAAAGAAAATTGGAGTGACACAATAGACATGAGATTAGTAAAGCCACCAAACAAATTTGGTTGCCAGGGACAACAGTCATTTGTATAATTTAGAGGTCATAACGGAAAAATATTTGACTGAAATGCCGTGACTGACCAATCACAAACAAGCGTTCCTGAGAGCTCAGTAGATGTTTGTCAATATCATACCTTTTTATAGCTGACATTTCAAAACGGAGAAAAAACGAGCGATAACAGAACCAGCAGAGCGTGATGTTAGACAAAGCATTCAACAAACCCAACAACCTTCATTACCGGATGCTGTCAAGTCAATCTTCTGTTTTTGCCCGACTGACTTGCACCTCAGCCCCCAAATTCCCCAAAGCTGTGACAGGTTGCTGGCAGTCTATTTCTGGAGATAATCGCTTGATTTTCAGCTGCGCTTGAGCAAACATTCCACCTTAAACATTTTAGAAAGCCCTTTAATCAATGCTGCTGGTGTAAAGCAAAATCTAAATCCCAGCTAACAGGGAATGTTCTCAGAACGTTGGCTAACGCTCTCTAAAAGCTCTTGCAGTAATATTAGTAGAACATTTTTTAATAGTTATATAGCATATATCATAAACGTTATTCTTAGGTTGTTATTGGTGTTACAGAATTAAAGTTTGAATTACGTTTGTGTAAGCAAGCAACAACGTTAATACGATGTCTACAAAACTGGATGTTTAAATGTTTCTAGAATTTTTAAAATAAAATTTTTAAAGTTTTCTTAACGAAAACTTCATGGAAATGTTCTTACAACCTGAATTTGTTTGCTGGGATTGCACTTGTTGATAAAGCAAGAGAGCTGATTGGTTGGAAATCATCACCTTGTCAGAAAATTAGGGCAGAATAGTACATGTGGTAGATTCTGCATCAGATTTCTCAAATACTCTTTAAAATTTTTCTTTCTACCTCATGTTTTCTGTTATTCTATTTGAAGTCTGAGCATTCACTTATCTGTAAATTAATAAATATTGTCATAATTGAATAAATCCTGTGATCTCATCCATGTCAGATTAATGAACCAAGAACGTTTTTCCAAAAAGAGCCATTAAGAGGAATTAAGAATTTTAATTACACCAGAAGCACTCAGCATGCGTGTTTGTTTTCATTTCCCTCCATATCTGGAAGACTCAAACTGAGGTCGTCTAAGCCCTTCAGACATTCTGTGACGGTTGATTTCTCGTTCATGCCGTGTAATTTTCCGTGCTGATGTGGAGACAGATGCATTGTGGGACTCAACGAGGGGCAGAGTGACAGGGACACCAGCAGCTGTGGTCCTGTCAGTAAATGAACAGTGATTATAGGCCATAATTCCCTCACGAGATGCAGGAAAGATGCTCCCTGGAAATATCAATGGTGATGTAAAAAAAAAATGTGAGGACAGTCCAGAGCCATGACATTAATTCTGTGTGAAAAATGTTGTATCAAACACAGAAGATAAAGCGAAGTAAAAGAGAAGACGGCATTTAGGAGGAAGCCCTGATTCATCTAATCTAATCAAATTAGGCTTCTGTAGTGGTTAGCTGTAAACAGATTAGCAGCTAGCATGCATCAAAGTGCATTTCCCTAAATATATTTCATTAATCCTGATGTCAACACTTGTTGAAGACTGAAAGTAATCGGAAGAAAATAGCAGAAACATTAATTGACTTTGTCACCATCCTTACCAATAATTATTTAAATACTGCATAAAAGTAATTTTCTTAATGTTTATGCTTAAAACACGAAAACATGGTATATTGTTTATTAGAAAAATAAACTGGAATACTGACTGTTTTGTCTTTTACAGCACTTTTAGTTTCAAGCTAATTCATTCTTAATTTGTGTGAACCATGTGAGAAGCAGAGTTTTCCTGCAACGCATCATCAACAGCAGCTCTGATGTGACTTATGGATCTGGCTCTGGTCCCAAATGGCAACTCAACTTAATTGCTGCTAATAGGTTTCCATTAGCAACGTGGGCAGAGCCCTTAGCTTCCCCAGAGTCTCTTGGTTCATTGCAGTGTCTCTGAAGGCCAGAAGTTTTCTTGATTTAATCAGGCAGGATTTTTTCTTTGTGGACAATCAGAAAAAATACACCCACAGTGCTAAATCCTACCACTGAACATTTCATTATATGCTATACTGTACGATATGTTTAATTTTAATCTGTGTTTTTTATTTCAGAGATCTGCAAAGATGCACTCACATCCCCTGCAAACTACACTCAAGCTGAAGTCACCACACTGACCTAAGGCATCTTCAGTCCCAGTCAAGATGACTAACCTGTTGACTAACTGGTAGAATGAGTAATGCTTCTAGTCACCATCATGCACATCTGTCTGTTTTTAAGCCTACAGGTATGAGTTCACATGACTATGAGTACCTTTCATCAAAACATATATGTCCTTAAATCTGGAACACATCAAATCTATTGAGTATTACTTGAATGATATATTTTAAATATTAATACCATTGTTTAAGAGGCCATTAAATCTTTTAGTTTTGTGTCCATGCCTGTTAGCTATGAGGCCATCAACATGCTAATCTACTCCTACAAATGCCAATATTAACCTTTAGCAGATTTACACCTTTAAAACAGTCAGTCTTTCTCTTCTGGAAAAACAGACCTAAGATGTTGATGACTCATCTCGCACTGACAGAGGGATACAAGATTCTGTCCAATAAAATGCCCTCTAGAGTAAGAATGAGAATCTAGAGTAAGAATCTAGAGTAAGAATCCCCTCCCCTTGATACCAATATTCACCAACAAGCATGTAGCAAATCATGGTTCATGGATATGACATAAACTAAAGACTGCTGGCTATTGAAAAAATTGTGACAAATCTTTCTGTATGCCATGCCCCAACTTCTTTTTGATTTAAAAGTGAATTTGAAACATGGAAAATGCTAGCCATGTCATGAAATCTTTCATTTTATATTCTTATAAGTCAACATATATAAGTCAACTTATAAGCAACATTTCTGTTAATACACAAAATGATCAAACATTCATTAAGATTTTCTTTGAAATGTGCAATATCAGACTAATCCCTATTTTTGTGACAGAATGAAGTGAAACAGTTGCTGTGTTTAATTGTTGATTAGTGTAATTGTGTTCTTGTGCTAGATAGATCATTTCTTCATGATAGTTGGGCTCCTGACTTTATTTGGAAAAGAAGAAACCAGGCTGTGTCTGTGCAGTGTTATACTAGAGACCACAGACCAATAAACATACTGTACGATGGGGCCATTTGTCGGTGTAGAAAAAACCCTTGAGAAAGAATATTTGAAGAACCGGTTTCCAAAGGCAGTTTACTGTAGTTAGAAATGTCAAAGACAGAAAAAAGTTTCCTAACTGGAATAAAATATTCCACAAAGCAGCTTTTTTAAAGACAAGATTGGCAGCCGCATGCTTTCCGAACTGTAATTTTCTGAAACCCAATTTGCATAAAGCAAATTTTCTACCGCATTTGAAATCATCAGCCATTGATATTCATAACAATGCTGGTTGAGATGGGACCAAA
Organism: Ambastaia sidthimunki; assembly: GCA_036877625.1. Taxonomy (NCBI): domain Eukaryota; kingdom Metazoa; phylum Chordata; class Actinopteri; order Cypriniformes; family Botiidae; genus Ambastaia; species Ambastaia sidthimunki. The sequence continues at coordinate 7,667 of JAZGTK010018528.1, read as the reverse complement.
CTCAGATTTTATGTTCCGCAGTGTTTGTTTATTGTTGTATTTATCTTTAATTTGTGAGTCCACACTGTATAGCCTGTCCAAGTTGTGCCTACTGTCTTGTAATACTAATAATTGTAATACTAATTATAACAATACAAAAAATACTTTGTTGTTCTCAGAGAGGCTGATATTGGTGAGATGTTGTTTTTGCACACATGGACAAAAAACAAGAATTTTGCGTGAGACTTATTGTGTTTTTCGTCTGCCATAGTTGCCTTATGTTTCATAATAACAAAGTGCAACATCTTATTTAGAACACAAATGTACATCATGTAAATAACAGTCTTACTGTATGTAGCAGAGTATCACAATTAAGCAAGAAGATGCATTAACTGTGTAGTATACAGTTTCCATAATGGTTTCACAGTATCTGCCTTTAGCCAGTAACCGTGAGTATGTTAATGTATTTCAGGGACAATGTCACATGCTAGAAAGAGGCTCTTATTAATAGAATATATGGTACAGCACTGTAACTCTTTCAGATGAAATTGTGTTATATGTCTAAAGAAAAGCAGTTCATATCCTGTATTATGTAGGCATGTGTGTCCATGCATTGCTGCAGGAAAACAAATAAAATCTAAACATTAAACTGATGTTTACACTGTTTTCTCTAATGGAGCTTCTTTGCAACATGGTGACCCATCAGTAAGGCAAAGATCTAAGGCAGCTAACAGGGAACGTTACCAGAATGTTGGCTAACGTTCTTTAAAATGTATCTCGAAGTTATAGCAACATTCTTGCAATAACATTTGTAGAACACTGGTTACGTTATATCTTATGCATCAGAAATGTTATTCTTGAGTAGTTGGATATAAATGTTATTCTAAGAATTAAGAAAATGTTTGAATAGTATTCTTATAAACAAGCAACAACGTTAATACAATATCTGACAATGTTCCTAGAACTTTCAACATTTTTAACGTTTCGTTTCTTAATGGTAACTTTCTTACAACCTAAAATTGTGAGCTGGGGAGGTGCGGCTGTGTGTTTTGGAACACAACCGTTGTGTATTTGATTTGAGAAATGAGAGCCAAAGCCACAGCCCGTCTGTCTGATTGCAGACCTGAGCTTGTGCTGGCTCCACTTGTGCAATTTTAAACAGAGCGGAATACACATCCATCTCCATGGCGACAGTGAGAGATAAGCCCCATTAATTATTGTTTAGCTCCCTCTTTTCTCTGTCTTTCCTTCTCACTTTTCTTTACATGCTCCACATCTTTCTTCCTGCCATAGCTATACGACACTCATGCACTGTTATGAAAATATGCAGCTGTGATCTTAAAGATACCTGTAGCTCAACTGGTAGTGCATTGTGTTTGCAGCACCTAGGTTGTGGGTTCGATCTTGGAAAGAACACACATGCTAAAAAAATACTGTAGCTTTAATGTGATGTAAGTTACTTAGGATAAAAATGTTTGTCAAATGCATTCAGGTAAATGTAAACAGCCGCCAAGAATCTTAACATAAATGCTTTTTAGAAGACAAAAATGAAAAGCTAGTACCCGCAGCATTGGTTTTTTTATGCACTTGTTATTGATTTATACCTGAATATGGCCTAGATCTTAAGGACTTTATTTAGACACAGCTGTGATATTCACACACATTTGAAGAGTACTACAATATTTTTCATTCTTTAGAAGAATCCATTAACTGCAAAGCACAGGAAGTGTGCCTGTAATTGATTTAATGGTGTACCATGCAAAAAAACGTTGTGTCTGAGATTTTGAGAGAATGACATTTCAAGCCACACGTTTAATATCTTTTATTATTCATTCTTAGTCCAATTAATTCTATTGTATAGGTGTCTCTTTTGTTGTCTTTCCTTGCCCCATAAAACAGGTTGTCATGGCAATGTCGAGCACAGTTACCATGGAGAGCTGCTCATCCTCCACTTCAGCCGGGTCATACAAGTGGCCAGTTGGTAAAAAAAAACAGAGAGGGAAAATGCATAAGTGGCCATTTGGTTCCTGGCTTTGGAAAGCCACCATCTTTTCTGGCTTAGCTGAACATTTGGTTCCCTGGAAACGAATGTTTATTGTTGAGGCTAACAGATGTAAGAGACTTTCTGTTCTGTGGGCTTGTGACTTACAGAGAGGTTCTGTCCCTATATAAACACATCTATGAAAGCTATGTTTTAGTTTACATGAAAGTCCTGCAAATTATGCTGTGTGTTATGATAACGTTAAGATGAACCAGTTTTTTTAAGCTGTCCTCAAGTCAACAAGAATTGAGACTAAAACTAATATACCTAATTATGCCATCATGTGAAATTATAAATAAATGTAATGTTACATCAAATATAAACTTTTAAAGAAAAAAATGAATTACTGGCCCCGAACATCTGGCTGTATTTACCTTATAGCTATAATGGAAAAAATCCAACATTGATACTTATGTACTGCAAGTTACATGAAATGATCAGTTTAGTTAAATAACAAGATTTCATAGGCAAGTTACTAACACATCTTTGTAAATTTGCTTTGGCATGAATGTTAATTTACTTAATTTTGAATGTTAATAAATTAGTGTTAATTTAAAGTTTTTTTTTTAATAAAAATACCTTTTGTAATGGAATGATTTAAAATGAATGGTGTTGTGCCAGTTTTTACAGATGGCAGACATAAAGTCTTGATCCAAACTGATACTGTTTTGTATATCTGATGCCTAAAGGTAAAGTATACATTTTCTGCACCACTGCAGTTTTGACACTGAACATGAGCAACCTGTTTTATCTTTAATCCTTAATTCTTAAATATTGCTAATGAACCCTCACACATTGGTATACACTCACCCACTTTTACCCCTAGCTCTGGTGATAAAAGAGGTGCCATAATGGGGTTGCCATGGTTACGGTGCTTTTGGGCGTCTTCTCTCTCTCTCCCCGTTCATCATCTTTCCAAGACTGGAAATGGCGAGACAGGTTTTGGGTCATTATCCCTTAAAGTCACGCAGTCTATAGAAAGGTCCTGCTAATGGCCCATTCCTCTTTTCAGCTCTCTTCTCTCACTTTAGGCTTGTCTGTTGTTTTTTTGCAGCTGAGAGTTGTTGGTAGCTCTGATCGTGTATGTAGTTGTTTGTGTTTTTTAACTTCAAGTTACAGGCTTTACGTTTTTGTTTAATTTTATAAGAAACATTACATTTGGCAGTTGCATTATGCCCACATGACATGAGGCTTACATAATAAATATATCTGCAATTAGGTTACTCAAAACATCCCAGAACATTTGAGGAATTAGAAACTATTTGCATCCAGACACTGGGTTCCCATTGCACAAGGTGCAATATTCAAGACAAGAAAACAAAATATCAAAGAATAATCTACATGTCCACTACAGTATAAAAAGACAAACAATATGAAATTAACATATTACACGAGCTCCGAAAAAAAATGATTTTGATTGGTCAATTGAGCTGATTTAATTGATCTTGATTATGATTGGTCAGCAACCAGGTGTTTCTGAATAATCATCTGTTTCTCAATAATCAACAGTCCGATTATACCGGAAAATGGCGCGCAAATCTGTGGGCTCGTGCGTTACTGCCATCGTGTGTCTAAAACAACGCTAGTAAAATGGCTTTATTTAAAAGCAATGATCACTTTGTAGTGATCATTGACGACTGGGAAGCAAGAAAACAACATTTGAAAGAACAAGGAACCGGTAAGAGACACATAACTGTTTTTGCAGAAGTTATAATGATATATAAATTAACATTATAATAATATATAAATAAAATATCGTGATGTGTGTCTTGTTGGTTTGCCAAGAGATTAAGTAACTGTATTGGCAGAGGCTTTAAATAATCTACAAGTAATGACTTGTAAAACATAATTTTAATTAATTATTTAATTTTAAATTATTTTAAAATGATTTTTAATGAAATAAGAACTTCATGCTCGGATATTTATTTGGTAAATGAAGTGTGCAGTTTTACCATTTCGCTCTCTTAGAATTATATGGTTCTATCTGACATTTTTGTCAAAACTGAGTTATAGACATATTCTTACTTTAATATAACTTATTGACACTATTAAAGGTGTTTTTTTTTTAAAACAAAAAGTTCAGTTTTGGTATTTAGGGCCCAGCATCTGCTGACCAATGAACTGCCTGATTGATAAATGTTGTAAGAGGAGTGGGCATTTATCTCTCGAATGCTTATGCATTTAAGAGGCTTTTATCACCAATGAAGCTATTAGTATGTGCACATCTTACATTCAAACATCACTTTCACACACACAAACTGAGTTTTCATGGCACTGAACCAATAGAAACAAAGAAGCCATTACTATGAATTTCAGATGTCCACTCTCATAAATGTAGGTTTCAAAGCATTAATATTAATCTTGTTTGCAGTAATGGCATGCATTAACCCTCTGTTTCTAGCCTTATTCTCTGAACTGATTGTAATGACCCCGCTAACGTTCTCAGAACATTGGTTAATGTTCTCTAAAAATTCTTAAAAATGTTATCAAAAAGCGTTCCTGCAGTATTGTTAGAAATTGTTTTATAAACATTATATATCATATCAAAAATTCTTAACCTGTTAGTGGAACATTTTTAAAACATTACAGAATTTTAGTTTTAATAAAAACTAAAAAAAAAAAATAACGAAAAAGTTTTAATAACGTTCTTATAGCGAAGCTGTAATGTTAACAAAAACATCCATAAAACTGGACATTTTGAACATTTCAAAAACATTCAAAATAACATTTGTAATGTTAATGGAAACGTTAGGAAAACTTCCCTACAGTCTTAAACAGCTGGATAGTAGTTGTGCACTAGATGGATTGATCACTATTATAAGTTTGATTCTAAGGGTTCAATGTTCCCTAAAATAATTTGTGTATAAGAACAGCACATTAAAATCAATGTGACAGTGTGTTAAGGCTGTGTTACCGTAATTGTCCAATCAGCAGGCGTTTCAGTCCAGAGCCCATTAGCGTGCACACACACACACACACACACACACACACACACACAAAGTGGTGCAGTGCTTTCCCACTGTTAATGTGGGCTTTCATTACTTTCATACACACACACACACACACACAAAATCATAGGTTTAACTACATCTAAAGTCCAGTCTTTCAGTTCATAGAGACATCAGGTTGTTGTGACTTGCTTAAAGGCACTTAAGAACATTAGCAAGAAAAATACAATAGCTAAACCTGCCAAAGTAATGCCTGAGTTGTTTAAGTGTTTTAGAGTAAGCCTCATGTTAGTCATTTAGTTTGCACCAGCTCAGGTACAATGAAGGTATGTATTCACTATTTTACAGTGAGCTTAAATACTTTTATTATGCGCTGTAAAGAACTCGCCTTATTCCAATTGAATTGTAACAGGGGTGTAAAGGGTTAACAGTGCATACAGTACCAGACATTTCTATTCAGACCACACTGCCAGTGGTAAATCTTTCTATAAGCATCTATCTTTAATATAAGCTTTCATTCAAGCTCATAAATTGGTTACACCTCCTCAGGGGTTCTGGAATATGGTGACCTACAGTCTCGTCACTTTTAATTAAATGTCTAGATGTATTTTCATGAGCAATTGTGAGGCTTCAAGGTTTTATGTCTAACTTTCACCATTTATTTGACTTTTTAGTTGCATGTAGCTGATTTCGTTCCTACTTTCATAAACTGAATTGCTTTTGTTGAAGCATTTTGTTGATAATGAAGATAAATGTTCTTACGTTCGGTACCTCTGGTGTCTTGTTGTCTTCTCAGCAAGGTTTAAGGTTAGATACGGATGTTGCTTCAAACATCTAACAAGTAGCATAGATGTACGAGTGCTGTTTATGTTTGTCTTTTAAGACACCCGACAAACTCTTGAATATCTGGTGATAAATGCACGATGACTAACGTCACGCTGTAGCGTTCCACAAGTCACTTGGATTTGTTCTTACAATAAATCACTGGGATTTGTTCCAAACTTCTAACAGACAAAAACAGGATATACTTCTGCAAATGGTGCAAACACAGGATATGTGACAGTTCTATCTCTTAAAATATAACATCTGGTTAGACTAGAAATAACTTCTGCAGCTTCAGCTGTGCTTGCAAAAAAAGTTTTTCTTCCAGTTGTGTTACAGTGTGTATGAAGTGTAGGGTTGGTACTGTTACATTTGAATAGATCTATTTTACTGTGGTTAGTGATCTGACTGCAAACTCTGACATTCTCCACTGTACTCGTACTAAAATCTTTGACTATACCTAGCACAGGCATCAGTGTAGCATATGTCAGAGAAGATGTCCTTTCGTCGTTTATTTCATCATAGTTACCACCAACTAGTCTGTCTCTCTATTTCTCTCTGTCTCTCGCTCTCTGTGAGAGTGTGAAAAGATAAAGAGAAGTGTGAGGTGTTGGAACCATTGTTAGAACGCATTCTTGGCTCCAGCTACTTTTCCTACATTGACACAACCCAACAGCATTACTCCCCAGGGCTGAGAGAAACAATGGCCCAGCGGTCAGCACTCTCTTCCATTCTCTGATGTGGAAAAAGTCACGCAGCATCCTTCAAAACAGACATCTCAGGCTTCCCGTTTCACCTGTTGCTCCTCTTATTTTGTTTTTGTCTTAGATCTTTGGATGGGTGGAGGAAGCAAGACTACTCCTTTTTTTTTAAAATCAAAATGCTTAAAAAAATTGTGCAATATTTTTTTGTGGCTTACACATTTTTTATATTTGTGCAGTTAAGGGTCTGATGCTAATTTAGGTTGATGTGATGGGAAAAACGGAAGCCACATCTCAGCCAAGTAAACATCTACTGAAGGACCTCAACTTCCTCTGCTATAATTAAGGATGTCACTTCTAGCTATACCTCTGCTTGTGTGTGTGGGTGTGAGAAAAAGACAGAGAATATGTAGACATCCAGTGTGGGGTTTTTTTGGTCCTGTGACGGAGGAAAAGTCTGTTTACAGGATATAGATCAAAAGAGAGAGAGTAAAGTGGAGAGTGTAAGAGGTCGGGCGTGACGCACCCTCTACACCCTAAAACAAAAACAAACTCAAACCTGAGTGTCTTCACATGGGGTCTTCTGGACATGCATCCTTTGAGACAGAAAATCTGTAATATTGGTCAGTATGCTCTGAAAACAAAGTCGTTATCTTAAAGTACAATCAGAATTGGCCAATAAGAGTCATGCGCTCTGAACTCTGATGAACTCGTTTTCTTGTCTTTGGTAAATAACCATACTTTGACATCACGGAACAGAGGGAACAATCAGCGGCTCAGATGGGCGATGACGTTCGGCTGTCAACAGCAGATAATAACACTCGTTTTGCCACCAGACTCCATTACACTCCCCCAGTCTAATTTGTGTCAGTGTGGAGTTGACTGAGCCGAGTAAATTCTAGGTTTCATGCAACAGCTCAAAGCTAAATTGGCCCGTGTGACATGGATGATAGCCAGACATGCTTTTGAAAGGTGTTTTGGAGGGAAAAATTGCACCGGTGAGGCTTTTCTTGAGCTAATTTACTTCATTTGCTAAATGGCCCTAAAAGCCCATCGTAACATGTCCAGAGAGACAAATAAAAGGTGGGGAGGATAAAACCTTGCTGGTTTTCATTCCTCAACAATTCTATCAGAATGTAGCTACCCAGCTAACAGGGAATGCGTTCTTGCAGTAAC
>JAZGTK010018526.1:0-11804 GCA_036877625.1 Ambastaia sidthimunki | reverse complement strand
AATCATTCACGTTGCCATTTGCAAATGGAAAGAATAGTGCTGCTCTCTTTCTCCTGTATCTCCAGATGTCTGTACACTGGGATTGTACTTTAATTTTTTAATTATGGACATATTTCAAGATGTCCTACATTTGATAGCTGACGGCCTGAGACAGTGCCAAAACACAGCATTTATGTAGCGGGATATCCTTCTTAACAACTAACAGATTGATATAAAATGACCGTATGATGGTAATTTACGACCAAACATATTGTGCTTGCATTGAACAGATGCTTTCTCATCCAAACATGACATAAAATAACCACAGGATTTTTTTAATAACACTAATGAAGAAAAATATAATCTTAAGTACTTGTTAATGATTGGTTATTTTCCTCCATCAATAGGGAAATATTTCAGTGAAATATTCAAACACATGCCTTGAGATGTAGTTCTAATAGCTTTTAAGAGAGACACAACTTTAGAGGGTTCACACTTTACTGTCTTGTATTTTTGTGCTTTACAATGTTTAATTGGCAACATTTAAAAGCATCAGAACAAAGTTACAAAACCAGTGGTTTGGATGACCAGCTGAGAGAAGGCTGCTTTTCACATCACTTCTCGGCCTGCATGAGAGATCTGCAGCCTGGAACGCCCAGCAAGGGAAATCCATAACCAACAAATAAAAACTCTCTATCTCACTCCATCATTCATCTTATCCAAACTAAATGATTGCGTGTTGTTCTGCAAATATGAAATGTTCTGAGGGGAAGCTACAATATTTTGTCACTGTGAGTTTATGAGGAAGTATTCTGCAATCCATAATACTTTGGGTTTATTTTAGTTTTAGTTATTTTAGTTTATTTTAGTTGCCATGTTAAGTCATTTATACAAAAGGTTGGATTTCTTTGCTTCAGCTGAAGCACAACAGAATGTTCTTTGGAACATTCTCAGATCATGCTGGGATCATCAGGTTTAGCACACTGGAACTAGCATGCGTTCAAGCCTGTCATTAAAGCAAAAGGGGAACATACCAATGCTAAGAAATGTTGAAATTCATCATTCATCAAGTCAATTGTTATGCTGTAAAATAATTTGTACTGGAAAATGTGTTAAAAATGCAAAACAGAAGCATTTAACTTGTGGTCTCAACAAGTAAAGTGAAGTGACGTGTGGCCAATTATGGTGACCCATACTCAGAATTTGTGCTCTGCATTTACCCATCCCAGTGCACACACACAGTAGTGAACACACACACACCGTGAACACACACCTGGAGCAAACCACTGTATGTAAAGCAGAGGTGCTTCTCAAAGGTGTGTGTGTGTGTGTGTGACTAGAATAATAAAATGATTCTGTGGGTGTGATCCTTCAGTTTGCTGTGCCTCAGTGGTCTCATCTTCTGATGAGGTTCGGGACGAGGTCCCAGAATGAAACTCATTCTTCCCAAGCCATCAGAACTAAACTGATTCTCTCACTGATACTCCTCCCAAAAGCAGAAACGCCCAGAGATACTAAAAATGATTATTAAGTTTTCCAAACCCCAATGTTTGTGCTTTTGACATAAATGGCACTCACAGTGCTTTAAACAATAAGGGAAAAACCCAAGTTATATACAAATCAGACTATCGCAAAACTTGGAGGTGGACCTGTTAGACTTGAGACAATTGGGACACATGACATTACTTTGTAAAACATAAAAATCTACTTTATATTAGTTTAATTTCTTTATTTCCCTTAAATACACCAAAATAATCAATTTTTCTTTTAATTTGTGAGGAATGTCCTTTAATATGTGGTAGGAATGTTTTGGAATGGAGATAAAGCAATCTGCATGTCTTCAGGATGTTTGGACACTATTTTAAACAAAGGGGAAAGCTGAAAATTGTTAAACCTCAGCGTATGGAAAGAGTGAAAAGTTAATTTGTCTGTCATGGAAATCCACACACATCTTTCTCCCACATGTTGGGTTCACACATGCTGAGTAAAGGATATAAGTGTGCAGCCTGAGCCATCTGCACCAAGTGTGAACATGCATGACCGTTTAGCCACAGCCTCACTGAAGAATCTAAGTGGCAAAGAACATCTGATGTGAATCTCAGCTGGATATCCGAACTGTGTGTTTCCTTCAGCCAATAAAGCACCTCTAGCTGTTACAAATATAATGAGGTTGACCATATAGTAAAATGAAACACAACCAGTTTGACATCTTAGAATAAACATACAGGAAACTCAAATCACACAGGTGTCACACTAGGGACCAGCTGCCACTAGGGACCACCTCAAACCCCTCTCAGCCAAATCAGCTGCAGTTAGTGCCAAAACATGACATCATTTGAGTAGCTGAGAGGAAGAGGGAGTGTGTATAGTGAGTTTTCATAATTAAGGACACATTCTTTTTGCCTTTATGTGCAGCTTTGATTTTTACTATGAATTACGTCAACCCACATGCATACTGCTTTTTGTCTTTTTTAATGTTTTTTCCCTATGCACGCATTCTACATAATAACTGTTTATAACAAGAACAAAACATTGCTTGCCTGAGCTAAACTCTTATGGGACAGAATACAAATGTAATATACCATGCAGCTAGCTAATGACAGTAGAAACCCTGGAGTGATCGGAGTCCTCACCTAACCTGCGTGTGTATACATTGGACAGCTCTGTACAAATACATGCCAGGTCCTAAAAAAGTGAAAAGGACGTGGCAAATAACTGAGTTTCTGGAGCACAAGGGCATTATTTAATCCAAGACTGAAACCTATTTTGTTTCAGTTTATAACCCAGACGCTGATACTGCTGAACCACACAAATGTGAACCACACAAATGTGATGTCATACAATGTCAGTTATTGTAATTAATGTGTCATCCTGCTTTGCACAATACAACACATACAACACAATTCTGTTCAGCTGTATTAGGTGTTGCTAATGTCACTGCAATTCCAAAATAACAGAGATATTCAGCCTAAGTCAGCAAACAATTTGGAGTAAATATTTAGTCACTGAAAAATAAAGAGAAGTGAATGAACTTCCACTCTGCTCCAATACTTCCTGCTCAATGTGGGACAGATGAAATGGGAGCGAAACAATTCCCATTATGCCGAAACAGCTGCACACCCCATCAGGGGAAAGGAAATCCATTCTCTGCAGTATATGCGCTCGGAGTGTGTAACATTCCAGTGAAATCACATACACACTTAAACACAGTGTGTTCATACAATGGCAGTATCTTAGTGATTCTGAGGCTCTGAAAAATGTGACCATTTCACACATTTCTGGCAAAAGATTTGTGGTCAAACTTTACAGTCTCTGCGTTACACATAAAACAAGTTATAAACTTGCTATAGGTGCCAATAGTATTACAATAATATTGTTTTTAACAATTACTAACAACAATAACAATATACAAGCAGGTCCACAACATAATTAGTAAAGTGTGTAAAGTGTGAGAACATTGTCAGTGAGATATGCATGAATAAGTTAAGCTTTAGGTGGAGTAAAGGGTGTGGTGGAGGTGGGAGGGTTCCGGTTTGCTTAAAACACTGTGCAATAAGCTACTATTAAACTAAATTAGCTATTAGTCTCAAAAGTAAACGTAAGAAATATGTAGTGTTATATTAGTACGCAGTGTTGAATCAGTATGTCGGCTATTAGAAATGACTTTACCTCTTACGTAGCTTATTTTACTATCGTCCAAAAGACTGGATGAGGATGCTCCCATTGTGCCCAATAGTTTTCAGAGTGATGCCGAGCGGATGCGTTTTCCCGTTAGTCCGATCCGGCTGTGAAGCGCAGTGACTATTTTGACTGTTAGACAATGACGAGCGCAAATAAACTGCGACTCAAGCATCTCAAACTTCCTCAAACTGCAGCGCCGCCCGCTCATCCTCTCCGCAACGTTCTGTCAACATCCGAACAACATGTTTTTAAGACGCTAGACTTTTCCTCTGTGGATTTCAATAAACATATTAATGTCACCTAATAAATAATAATTTCACCAAGTTTCACCTTTAGTTTTTTAGTTTTCATTTAACATGAAGTAATGACTCTTAACGTTTATCGTGTGTAATAAATATACAATTATATACAATAAATTGTGTTTCATTTTTGTATTTCACATTTAAAGTAAATGACTGCAGAACTGGCTCCGAATTAATAGTAGCTTTATTCCCCAAGCTTTATTCGAGCTTTATTTGTGTTTTTAGGAGCTCTGCGTACTTACATACTGTATATACATAACAAACAGAATAGACCATTTGACACGTGGAATTAAAAGCAAAGAATTACAGTAATTCCATTTTATATACAGTATACATAAGTGGGAGGGTTATGTGCAGATGGGCAAAATAAGTACGGTATATACAACTGTGTATATAATTGTAAAAAGTATACAAAATTATGCAGATGTGAAAGAGATTGTTCACCCAAAAATGAAACAACTGCAGTTTACTCGCGCTCGTAGTTCTCCAGACCTGTATTACTGTTTTCCTTCGTAAAAAATAGACGAAGATATTAAGGAAAAATGCCTTAGTCCCTTTAATAACGTCGTATTTCTATACAATTAAAGTGTGTAGTGAGGCTGTCACTGTCCTAACATATTTTCAACTACGTGAGGACGAGTAAAAGATGACAGAATCTCATCGTTAACGATTACTTTAAACATACTACATCTCCCAGAGATCATTGCGCGCACAAAATCCGCCATATTGAGCTCACCAGAACGCGCTGGCAGAGGGAGAGTATCCACAACACTGAAGTGTAAGTATGTAAACAGCTGCGTTTTAATCAAAATATATGCTTTTCCCGATACATATCTTGATTTATTCACTTAGGCGAATGATTTCTTATGTGGCCTGCATGCCGACACCGGTTTTAAAGCTTATGTTATAGGGATTGTAAATGCAGTGTGGGTATTAGCTGTGCGAGAGCTAGCCATGAGCTCGTTTGCTTTTCGTTTTCATGACAGCGCAGGAGATAAAACCTTTTTACGTAAACTATCACACTACCTTTGCCTTTTTTTGGGGTTATTTAATATGTATCCATTGCTGGGCGATAGGCACAGTCATTTAAAAGACACTTAGCGTGTTTACAGTGTTCGTTTCTACACAAAGAATTATAAGTGCCTTATGAGGCTAATATTAGCCTGCTAGCTCCATGGATGTGGGGTTAGACAGAGATTATTGCTGTAAATAGTGATGATTCTAACCAAAGAGCTCATTCTTGAAGCCTATTAAAGTAAACAGGCGTATACATTTAATAGGTTTAATTATCTCGTCATCCGTCTGCTGAAATTTAACAGAGACCATAACATATGCTTTCATATGTCATTTGACAGCTATGATTATGAAACTGTCTGTTGGTCTTGTTTTAACTAGACTATTTGAAATTGTATGTTAATTGTCTTCCATGGTTTTCCATGGTATCTGTCTCTGTTTACAACCTAAATGAACTTTTCATCATTTGTTTTGATTCTGCATCTCCTTAGCAGAAGATTGTCTTGGTTTTATATGTTTTTCATCCTATATTACCTATTTTAAATTGCTGCTTTATCACAGAATTGAAGTATACAAGTGCATAAACATGACACAGACAGTCCAGACAAATGGTGTTCAACCCCTCAGCAAGACCTGGGAGCTCAGTCTTTATGAATTACAGAGAACTCCACAGGTAACAAATGTCATATGCCTATTTTAGTGGTGATGTGGACTAAATTTTGATCTCAAAGTTTGTGGCTATCTGCTCTTCTAGGAAGCCATCACAGATGGTCTGGAGATAGCCGTGTCCCCACGCAGCTTACACAGTGAGCTCATGTGTCCCATTTGCCTGGACATGTTGAAGAACACCATGACCACCAAGGAGTGCCTTCACCGCTTCTGTGCTGACTGCATTATCACTGCTCTCAGATCAGGGTGGGTTTATGTCCTCAGTGCTTATGAAGTGTTATTTACCTAAAAAATAGTCTACTATACATTTCTTTGTGATCTGCAAGACTGTTGGTCTTAATGAGTCTGGGGAAACCTATTGGTGGTGTGCTATTTTTTGTGTATTTTCTCTGGTTTACAGAAATAAGGAGTGTCCAACATGCAGGAAGAAGCTGGTGTCTAAGCGCTCTCTTCGTCCAGATCCCAACTTTGATGCTCTGATCAGTAAGATCTACCCTAGCAGAGACGAGTATGAGGCCCATCAGGAGAGAGTGCTGGCCCGCATTAGCAAGCACAACAACCAGCAGGCACTCAGTCACAGTATTGAAGAAGGCCTTAAAATTCAGGCCATGAACAGGTTAGATACATCATTGAATTCCAAATGAGAAACAGTTTAGCTGTACTTTCACACGCAGAAATGTGATCATTTTGATACTGAAAACTATAAGTTTTAGTTCTTTGATTGCTTTTCAGTTCACTTGTTTTGCTGTAAGACAATTCTTTGGATATCTAATACTTTTCAAGAGAGATCACTGCAGATTGTTTATGTTTTATTTTTTCTATTGTCTGCTTGTGCTGCCACCATCCTACCACTGGGGGCCATCCTACCACTACCACCATCCTACCACTGGTAGACTGCAGCGTGGGAAGAAGCACCAGATTGAGAATGGCAGTGGGGCGGAAGACAATGGGGACAGTTCACACTGCAGCAATGCATCAGTGCACAGTAACCAGGAGGCCGGGCCCAGCATCAAACGAACCAAAACATCAGATGACTCTGGTCTGGACATGGACAATGCCACAGAAAACGGAGGAGGAGACATGGCACTAGATGGAGCCAGTGAGATTGAGCTGGTGTTTCGTCCTCATCCAACGCTGATGGAGAAAGAAGACGCCGCACAAACACGGTGGGTTGTCTAATCATTGGTTAGTTTAATAGTAGCACCGCTTGTCACTTCCAGTTGTATGTTGTCATCAGAGTTCTTTGGTTAGTTTTGTTATGTAATCAGAATCTAATCTGTCACCAGGTACATCAAGACTTCGGGGAACGCGACAGTGGACCATCTCTCCAAATACCTGGCGGTCAGACTGGCTCTTGAAGAAATGCGCAAGAGCGGAGATGCAAGCCCCATCAACGTAGAGGCAGCCAGTGAAAAACAATACACTATCTACATCCCCACAGCCAACAACCAGTTCACAGTAAGTCTTGCACTGCTTCCATAAAAATTTTGGGGTGGGAGACCTTTCTGTAACTAAAGATAAAAGAAGACGGACCACAGTTCAGAGCAAGCCTGTCAGAAGATGAAACATTAGCGATTTTTATTTCTATTCTATAAAAGTTCAAATTCAGATCGAACTGAGAATAAAATAAAAGTTGCTTTAGATAAAAGGCATCTAGCAATTATATAAATGTATATGACAGAGAAACAATTGGGTGAAAGATCACAATATATTACAGTTTTGTACAACTACACTGTACTGTAATAACACAAAATCACAATGTTATTCAAAATATTAAAATAATATTATAATATCAGGTCCTTTCTGATTCCCATACTGATCTGTTATTAGACACCTTACGGATACCAAAACCACGTCCTTTTACCCAGTAGAATGTGCAGATATTTCTTAATCTTAATTTAACACATTTTTCCTTACAGGTCCTGAATGGTTCCTTCTCTCTGGAGCTGGTGAGCGAGAAGTATTGGAAAGTTAACAAGCCCATGGAGTTGTACTTTGCCCCAACAAAGGAGCACAAATGAATGAAGCAAGACAAGAGGGCCCAGACAGGCTTAGGACTGATGTTTCTTCATCTTTCTCCTTTTTCCTTCTAGCCTCTCACTCTTTCTCCTGGTCTGGAGTTTACTAGTCTCTGGTGCCCTGGCTCTTCAATAACTGTGGCTGTTTTGATTTGTTTTATATTTGTCTTTTTGTATGGAAATGAGATCAGGGTTGACCAATGGGAATGGGACGGGCGGGTCATGGGCGGGTCAAACCAGTGTGTGGATCATTTCCCCTCCCCCTTTCAGTTGACACAATTATTTCATTGTTACATGTTCAGTCCTTTTCGAGTCAAGAGGACTTCGACGTTGCCTTCAACAAGCCAAAAGGTTGGTCTGCAAAATGGATACTGCAACTGTAACACCATTGAGGAAGTCAAAATGAGTGCTTCACGGGTGACTCTGATGTCAGATGGTGGCCTCCATAGCCAATGGTGTGTCCTTTAACATCAAAATACACCAATGACCAATTTCTTTGACACGCCACTCTTGTAGCAGCAACATTTGTTGACTAACACAATTGCATTTTGCCACTGTGTACCAGAATATGTCCAGATAATGTGATGGCTTAGTTTACATGACTCTGCCACTAGTCTGTACTACTGTGTTGGTCAACTGTAATGTTTCAGGATTTTACGTACTATATCACTTTGTAGTATAACTACCTGGAAAATGTACCTTGTCAACAATGTTACAGCTATTACAGTACTTTTTCAGAAACATAAGCAAACAGTTGTACTTTAAAATGGACCCAGTTTTTGATATAATTTCATAGAAGCTTCATGAAAGACATTTTCATGAACACTTTTTAGAGCATGAAGTACTTTTAGTTTGACATTCTTGGCATACATATGAGTTGTTGTTAAAAAAATGTATACAGTGTTCTTTGTTTGGAAAATAAAAACATAATAACGTATGCAACCTTTGCCGCTGGTTTTTAAAAAGTTCTTTACGGCAGTAGGATAGACGCAGATTCCCAGCAGATGGCACTAGTCTTCAGGTCACTGAAGATTGGAGGCAATTGCTGTAGCGGAAATGTGGCACAGGGCAACAAATTTGCTTTGTGTGGGGAAAAAACACCAGTATTCCATTATTGAAGGTATATTATTCAAGTGTTATTTAGTGTAAATCAGTTACACTATACTCCACACCTGGTGTGTTACATAGCTACTACATCAATAATTATGTAATACAATGTAGACATTTTTAATTTATTTGCATGTTACCAACAGTAAGTGATGTCTTCTATTTATAGCTCATGTCAGAGTTCCAGTTCAGTAGATCTTATCTGGAGACCACTAATGGGATAATAAGGCCTCTGTACTAGGTTGTTTGTGTAATCTGTGAACGTGTGACAGTTTCACAGTTTCGATTTAATCCTGTGTCCTCAGATGGGATTGTCCCTCCACGTGCTTAGGAGGAAAGAACATAGCTATCCTTATAGACATATACAGTGCCCTCCATAAGTATTGAAACAGTAAAGCAGAAATTGTTTTTTGCTGTGGAGTCAAGAAAAGTTTTATGATTACAAGACGAATATGAGGCAAATGTACAGAAAATGTAGTGAAAAATGTACAGGCATTTTTCACTATTTTAATATTATCTCCTTGGCTTATGTCTTCTCAACGGACACAAGATTCAGTTTGGTGTGGCACCATCTGTCTTTCTGATAAGATTTAGCAGTAAACAGGTTTATTTAAGATAAAAACAGTCATCACAGTAGCAAAAAAGTCCCAAAATCCCAGCCAGACACGATTGCCTCACCCTTTAATGGCAATTACACATGGCCCTGATCTGCTCCCATCCACAAATCTCCATCATAGTCTCTTTCTCTCTTGCTACCTCTGTCTATCTCTTTCCTGTGAATGTCCTATATCATGAGCAAAGAGATTCCAAGTGCCCTATTAACCTGACCTCAGGTTAACTACCAGTCATTTATACTGTATGTCAGGGAGAGAGACCAACATGTGGTTTATGACATGGTACAGTCCCATTGGCTGTGTTGGCTCATATGTCAGTTCTTCATAGTTTGACGTGCAGCCATTTATAATGGATTTACAGCCTAATAGCAAGGGTGACCCTCAGTGCAGATTCAGAAATGTTTTCACTCGCACACACAGGACGAGTCAATCTCTATGTGGTCAGGTCATGGCAGAGGCCCCACTGCCTTAAAAGGATCAGAAGCCGTAGCCTCCAACATCAAAGATGCGCTATGCATTAGTAAAAGCCTCTCACAGTTTGCCCATATAATATCACAAAGTCCAAGGCAGCTTGGATTTTTTTCACACATCAGAACTGGTAATTTCTCTGCCTTTGGGCCATCATTTATGAGATAAGAGTCAGTTTTATTCTCCATCCCATGGGCAGGTCTGTTTAGGACAAGGTTGTAATGAGGTGACGTTAATGTAGATGGAATAGGACAGTTGAAGCAACATAGATTTATCTAAAACAAACACTGAAGCCCTTATTTATACAGGTTTTTGAAACCCTATAGGGCACAGCCTGCATTATGTAAGACACCACAACCATGAAAAATGATATAATCTTTACATAATCTCCACCCAGACAAACACAGACATATACAGTACAAAACTAAAAAAGGTTTTTATGCTTAGAGTTAGAATGTTGATTATTGTATCACAGACTTTCCAGATTACATAATTATCAATTAACTTTAAACAGCCTATCAATCACATTGTTCTTCCTCTGTGCTATTATTGTAAGTTTCCTATGTGAGTCACTACATCCTGTGGCTCTCTACTCATATTTGCAGAACAAGAGTTGCACCATACCAAACAAACAACAAAAATTATTCTTTGTAAATGCCTTAAGCATACTACCTACATATGCCATATGGAGAACTTGACGTGTGACAGAGATTCCAACATTCTCAACAGACCCAAAATAGGTCATTTGGACTATGAAAGGAAGTGATTGGATTAGATCGGTCTTTAAACAGTCAAGTCTTGCCATCTCAGACCAGCACTAATTGACTGGCCCACTTACTCACAGACGCCTGCCCTAATGTTACCACAGGGATCAGGGACTGAGACTGGTCTACTTTAATTTATGAATGGAGCATATACTTGTGACCCAGTGACTGACAGCTAGCTAAGAGTGCAGCCAACTTCCAGACTAATTCCACCCAGACAAAGTGCCATCCTCTAGGCCTGTGCTTAATACTGGCTTAATGCAGGATGTGACCTGCATGTTGCACTTTTTAGGTGACACATTTTCCACATCACACTGTACATGGTTTGCATGACTTCTTTAAGTTAGAATTAATGCAGTTGACTCAACACAAAAAGTTGGAATGGTTTATTAATTCTTACATCATTTTTGTAAAAAAAAAGACAAAAATACATGTAGATTTGGTTTTAAATACAGTAATGAATGAGAGAAAGGTGTTATTAATTGGTATTATAAATGGCATTCATTGTTGGTTTCTCTAGCAAAAAGCACATATACGAGCATCCAGGTAAAACTAATGTTGTACTGATTCATTACATTTGGAATGTGCACTTCTCAGATTTGGACAGAGATACAAGTGGTATATACAAAAAAAAAAACATACCATTCCACCAAAGTAACACTCTACTTAAGATGATTGTATTCAGTATTGAGCTATTCAACTCTAGATGTATACGTCTCATCTTTAATGAGCAAGGTCAATATCTTCATGTTCAAGTTATTCATGATGGACTGAGCATTGAATCTTATTGCAGTAGGCTGTGAAGTTTTGCCTTAGTTCATATTACAATTTGAAACTCCTGACAATATTAACCTTGTTACAGACAAAGATTACTCCATATATTGAAATTCAGTTAAACAAACAAACAAAAATCTATCTACACAGTAATTTATGCAATATGCAAAGGCTTAAATGTTGCTTTACATCATCTGTCAAAGTTATCCCGCCCATCAATCCTCAACGTCCAAACAAACAGGAGCATCTCAATAAAACAACAGGCTGACAGTTGAAAAACAAACCAGCTCCCCACACTCTTTAGTTCTTAGTTAATGCCTCTGTAAAAGTGCTCCACTCATTGATATCTGTGTTATAGACCTCTATTGTGTTGAGAAATTCATTGCCATCAAAGCCCCCAACAGCACAGAGCAC
>JAZGTK010018525.1:0-11804 GCA_036877625.1 Ambastaia sidthimunki | reverse complement strand
GGCTTGCTTACTGGGAAACTGCTGACATATACTTAACTTAGGATTCTGTAATCATTCATTCTAACATATATTACTTGTATGTATTTTGTTCTGTATGTATTGTATGTATTTTAATACTATATACTGTGTAGAATTTTTTATGCATTTTATTTTTTCAATTTGTTTATTAATGTCTTAATTTATCTTATATTTTGTGTAAAGCTGCTTTGAAGCAATGTAGCATTTTAAAAAGCGCTATATAAATAAAACTGAATTTAATTAACATCAACAGTATGGATACTTGATATTCTTTTCTATTGAAACTATAATTTTTCAAATTTTAAAATAAAGGGGTCTGTGTACTTGTGTAATTTGTTGACCTGTTTTTGCCTTCGTATTGTTATCTCAATAGAACCACAAGAACTGAGCAGCTGTGGCCCAAGATAAACAACTGGATTAATTATCCAGTAAAGGAGGCTTTGATTCACCTGACTGACAAAAAATGATAGAGACGACAATAACACTGGCTACTGGGTATCTGATCTTGCCTGCCATATGGGTGGTCTTGGTGTAGGTGTATTTGTGTAGGGTCCCTCAAGGTGTAGGGTACCTCTTGGTGTAGGGTCCCTCAAGGATCAGTCCTTGGACCACTGCTGTTTTCCATTTACACAACTTCACTGGGTCCTATCATTCAATCCCATGGCTTCCAATATTGCTGTTATGCTGACGACACCCAGATCTTTTTCTCCTTCCATCCTGATGATCTCACGATAGCGGCACGTATATCAACCTGTCTGGAAGATATCTCGGCTTGGATGACCAAACATCACCTTTAACTCAAACTAGTCAAGACTGAACTTCTTGTATTTCCATGTCACCCTTCTGCATTACAAAACTTCACAGTCCAGCTTGGTTACACAACTCTATCACCAACAAGGACAGCCAGAAACCTTGGTGTAGTTTTTGACAACCAACTAACATTCTCAGATCACATTACCAGAACAACATGCTCATGCAGGTTTGCCCTGTACAATATTAGAAAAATTAGACCATACCTCACCGAACATACAACACAGCTCCTTGTCCAGGCCCTTGTCATCACTAGGATGGGCTACTGCAATACTCTGTTGGCTGGCCTTTCAGCATAGGCACTAAACCTTTATAAATGATCCAGAACGCAGCAGCTCGCCTGGTCTTCAAAGAACCAAAAAGAGCACGTCACACCCCTGCTCATTTCGCTTCATTGGCTACCAGTTGCCGCACGCATCAAATTCAAGTCTCTACTCCTGGCTTATAAAACCACTTCTGGCTCTGCACCATCTTACATGCACAACCTCATTCACATATACACTCCCTCTAGATCCCTATGCTCAGCAAATGAACATAGACTTGCCATACCATCCTCTAAGGGCACACAACCTCCTATTCGCAGCTTCACATTCAATATCCCTCGCTGGTGAAATCTTCTTCCTAACTCTATTCGGCCTGCCGCATCCCCCACTGCATTCAAAAAAACTACTAAAAACCAGTCTCTTCCAGGAATACCTAACACATGCATAATGATGGATGGATGGATGCAGATTCAAAATCCCGGGCACTATTCAATGCAATTATAAAGCTGAGAAGAGCCAGGATATTATTTAATATAAATATATTGTGTTCAGCTGAAAAAAAAGTCATATACCCCTAGGATGCCTTGAGGGCAAGTAATTTAATTGATGGGCCATTTTTCATTCATGGTGAATTCCTATAATAAAACTAATTATAAACAACTGCTGTACGAGCAAGCAACAAACACTGTACCATCTACTACAGTAAACAGACATGCAATATAGCAGACGGGGTAAAACTGATTTTTTGTACATTTTTAACCAAAACGTTATAGATTGTAACTTAAATGAAATTATAAATGTTTAATTAAAAAGCTGCAATATGAAACCTCTTTTGGTTAAAAATGAACATTTTTTAGCAGGTACATGAAACATCTGTGTTCAAAACTGTCTCCTTATCTTCATTCGCAAATGCAAGTTTATAATAATAATTATAATTTGAGATGGTCCGATGTTGCAGAAAATGCCGGTTAGTGGTCATGTCACGGTTATGAACAAAAAAGAAAAAACAGCTATCGCCGTGTGTACAACCCTTGCTATGACTTCAAACCTGACATGGCGTATCCGACATAAATATACAAGCGTCATAAAGCCTTTTGTTCTTACAATATACAAGAAACGTTCAAAACTCATTTTCCGCAAATGCAACACTTTTGCATTTCTCTAAAGAAGAGACATGACCATTACATAAAGTGTTCTTTAATACAAAGTACACAACTACATACAATGGTCAATTTATGACCATAACTTGCAGCGATAACAAGTTCCTGGGCTCAGTGGGTTGGCCTGTATATGACGTGCTTTTAAGAGACCAATGGGTGGTGAACTACAGAAATGATCCCGCCTTTCCTGTGAGATTCATCCAATCACAGAGGATGGTGTATGTTTGAAAGTTCTAATAGCGGATCACATTACATAAACTTCATTGCTAACAGCTGTAAGCGTTGCGTTAACGGAGTTTCGTTTTCAGCTAAAAAGCTGATTTTATTTAATAGTGCATGATAAATTTAAAGCTCTAGTTAATAATATAAGGTCAGTCGGAGACAGCCATATTTTCGCATATTGTTGACCAATGCACAGCATTTATCAGTCTTATAAAAGTGCAAACTAATATTTTTGCCCAGCATGTACAAGTATTTATAACTGGACGGTTTTGATTCATTTATTGCGGGTTTTAAGAAGAGTCACTATGGCGGATGGAGGTATGGTTTTTGGATCGGGTTTAAACTCCAGTTGTGTGACCTCTCGAGTGAAGAAAGTCAACAATAACAACAGCATTTCGGTGTCAGCGAACATGAAGAGAAAGACTCGACAGAGTAGCAGAAGAGACATTCACAGCCGGGTACGATCAACACGATACGCGACAGTCTTATTTGTTTCTACTGAAGTTTAGAGCAGGCCAGAAAAACGCAGAAGTTGAGACGAGTCTTCCTGTTTGTTTTAAGACAAACATCGATATACATTATGAGTCACTAGACATGCATTTTAATACAACTTCTTTGTGATGTTGTATTTTATGATGATTTTACTTTATGATGATTATGCACGATGTATTCTGATTGCAGGTTGTTTTGGAGAAGGTCTTGGGCATCACTGCCACCAGCAGCAGTGCTTTAACCTGCGACCCTAACACTGGTTTAGTGGCATATCCTGCAGGGTAGGATTGTTTCTGTCAACTGCTACAAACAGTTTTTTGCGGAGTTATTTTGGGGTTATTGTAAATGTTTTTTCCTTCCGTGAACTAATTCTTTTGTGTTGTTTCAGTTGTGTTGTTGTCATCCTGAACCCAAAGAAAAACAAACAGACCCACATATTTAATGCATCTACGTAAGTGATGTTGTGATATTGTTTAGATGGATAGTATAATGTTGTGTATTGTAGTGATTTAAATCATGTGTTTGTTTCCTAGGAAAGCCTTCAGTGCTTTGGCTTTCTCGCAGAATGGAAAATATTTGGTCACCGGTGAGGTAAGTGCTCTGACATGTTTTATGTGGGCCAAAAAGTGACGTGTATGTTAAATACTACTCTCTGGCATTTGTGTGGGGAAGGTTGTTTTTATTGAGAAAAAAGTAATTAATATGGTGTACTGTGTAAGGTATGTTTATGGTATAGTGTGTGAAGGTATGTTTATTGTGAATATGACGTGGTAACAGGGTTTGGTCAGGGCTGTTTGTGCATCTGTGCTGATGTTTCGACACATTCCAGCTCCCTTGGTTGCTATGATGAGGACCAGTGTCTGTCCCAACTTGGTAAACCAACAGAGAATAGTTGTAGCGACAGTAATCACAAATCCAGTGCAATGCTCTATTTCAGGCAACCAACTAATAATCATGCACATTGTGCAACAGCTTTGGTGAAAAACTTCATTAGAATTGCTTATTTTTAAAAATCTATCATTTCTTTATTATCTATCATTCTTTTATTCTATTATTTTCCATGAAAACAGAAATCTTTACAATTAATCTGTAAAAAGAGGTTTTACATTGCTGTTAATTGTACAAGATCATAGTGACCACAGCTGTCAGGCTACACAATGGATAAAAGTAGACTACATGCAATATATTTTTCTTATTTCTGCAGCTGGAATTAGCTGGGAGGTACTGACTGTTTGAGCTTGTGAAGAGGACATGTTGTCCTACATCCTGGCACAGAGCTTTATTTGTTGGTGTTTTTTGCTTTCCTCATTTGACCTTATCACTCCAGTTCAACATTCTCTTACATTATTTCTAGAATAGCTCACTACCATATTATTGCAGCATATAGCATGTATATTGTGCACAGTATGTACATTTGTTTTTGTATATTTGCAAAAACGTGTAATTTAAAATTATTGAATGGCATTTACTAATTTAATTTTAATAGTGTGGGGTTACTAGTACTGTTTCTGCAGTATGCATGCTATGCACAATATCAGCGGTACAATAGGTACCCTATCCCACAATGCAATGTGCTCAACCTCCTATTTCAAGTGTGACAATTTAACCTGACGTAATGCATAATCTCAGTCTTCAGTCAATATCTGATTGATATTGATATTAAAATACATTTTAAGTTGTATTAAAAATTACCATATTATAATGTTACAATATTAAAAATTGCTGTTTGCTGAATTGCACAGTGAGGTCAAAGATTAAAGTCAACTCAACAATTATGGTGCAAACTGTTTGAAATGTTGTATAATAAACACATTTATTACAGTTTACAGTGCATTCAAGGTATATTACAATTGATCACAATGCTACATGTATTCCCTGGGAATCAAACCCACAACCTTTGTGCTACTAGTGCAGTGGTCTGCTAACTGAGCTACAGGATCATGTTTACAGCATAAAGTATGCTGTATACACAACACACAGTGCAGTAGACAGTTCTGTTCCAATCATAGTCCTAATGATTGCCCTCTCTCACAGTTTCTCAATGTGTTTCTCTGCTCGTTTCATTCATGTGTCATTCATCACTCTGTCTCATCCCTGTTGCTGGGCAGTGTGGGCACATGCCCTGTGTGCGAGTTTGGGACGTGGCAGAGCGGACACAGGTGGCAGAGCTCCAGTGCCATAAGTATGGGGTGGCATGTGTGGCCTTTTCTCCCAATGGGAGCTATATAGTATCTGTGGGATACCAGCATGATGGGACTGTCAGCGTCTGGGAGTGGAAGGTGGGTACCAGACAACAGCCAGCTGTCAAAACCAAGATTATTTTATCATTTACACTTTTGATCTAAACTTATTTATAATGAACAATTTATGCAGCAATGCCGATATCAGTTAATTTACAATTATGAATTTACAATTGTTTACATCTGCAATATGACATTATGAGAAGCATACTTTATGGATCATGGAAAAGAGTGGCTTTAGACTTGAATGCAAGTTTGCACAACAATGTCAGAATAGCTTTGTATTAAGAAAGTGATGTGAATTTTACTGTGCTTGTTTTAACCTGTAATCAAATAAAATATTGAAAAGTTGCATCATTTAGTGTTTATGTATGCCCAAAGTTGCTACTTTTATTGTTCTGATTTGTTTTTCTGTAGAAGGGGAATGTTATTGCATCCAATAAGGTGTCCAATCGAGTGCTTGCTGTGTCTTTCTCTGAGGACAACAGATACTTTGTAACTGCAGGAAACAGGCATGTTAAGTTCTGGTACCTAGATGCATCAAAGGAGAAAAGGGTAAGACACAACACGATCTACACAGCTTAAGAATTGATTTAATTGTACAGATATGAACAGCTCAAGTGCTCAGTGCAGTTTCCTGTGTTTGTCTGCCTGTGGTTTCATTTTCTTGCCAGATGCACGGTTTTAAACCAAGAATTTCTGTTTCATTAACGCATTTTCTGGTCGGGACGCTGCATTAAAAGTAAATTTATTTTTGATGTTTATGCTGGTTGGTTCCTCCAGGTAAACAGCACGGTGCCTCTGATTGGTCGCTCAGGGTTGCTAGGGGAACATCAGAACAGTCAGTTCTGTGGTTTGGCTTGTGGTCGTGGCTCTATGGCCAGCAGCACCTACTGCATCACACACACTGGTTTACTGTGCCAGTTTACCAGCAACAGGCAGCTGGATTCCTGGGTTGACTTAAAGGCAAGTAACTAGAAGTGGCCTTAGATTCAATACAACTATTGAAAGTGAAGATAAAACATTTAGTCTTATGATTTGATATGCATAGCAGTGTTTTTTTTAATACCCATAGACTTTTTATGCATTAAAGAAAGCACTCATATTTAGACATCAGCTAAACGTCATAAGAGAGCTCTTTTGATTTGGGCCAGTGATACAAAACGTTATACACCTTAGCAACCCCAAAGCAATGGCCTGGTAACAACCCTAGCATTGTCAGGGGGAGTTTTGTGGTCATACACCACCAACATTTGCCTTGTAAAATTTCAATGAATGTAGCAGAAATTACTAGGGAAGCCCCTCTACTTTTTTTTTTTTTTTTTACTGATTTTACAACCAACTATTGGCTAAAACCCATGGTGCCCATAACTCAAGATTTAAAATTTGCTTTTGAAACATTTGCTAATGTATGGCAAATGTATTTTATACAGATTTCACTTTGGCAACTATTTAAGTATTTTATCCAGAAAAAATGTTGGATTATGGGTGTACTCAAGGTTCAGGGCAACCATGCCAAGTGTGAGAACACCCTATGCAACAGACACTATACGTTTGAGTGCCTTCACATAGTTGGTTAAGTCAGTTTGTTGTACCTGCCCTTATAGCTGATATGTGTTCTAATAATCTAGAACTATTCTCTAATCTGTATTTGCTTGAATTAAATTGTGTGATATTAGAGCATAAAACATTTCTTTCTTGAAAAATTACACAACTGAATGTTATCTTAAAGATGGTAGTGTAAACAGTCTTTCTAATGTGTGTTTTGTGTGTTTTAGACTACATCTGCACGGTGCTTGTCAGTGAGCGAGACATACGTTTTCTGTGGTTGTGCAGATGGCACAGTGCGTGTGTTCAGCCCAAAGGACCTGCATTACATCACCACTCTGCACCGGCCGCATTGCTTGGGAGTGGATGTGTCTCAGGGCATACAGCCGGGGTAAGAGACTTTCAGAGGCGCTTGCTTTGAGTATTGTGCCATTCTCTACAAAATCCAACCTAATGGCTGTTTCATTCTGAAACTTTGATCTGATTGGACAATAACATTTGGTCATTTAAATGCAACTGGCACTTCAAAAGGAAATAGATGGGCTCCAGGTTTGAAGATCTGGTTCTTGGAGAACAATAAAAATTGTAGGACTGAATAGATTTTTTTTGCCCATCAGTTGGTTTAAACACCAGTTTAGGGCTGCTAAGCACTGAGTAATGCTAATAAAGCTTGTTACCTGAATTTGTTGCAGTTACTGGCAGAATATACATTCAGTAGTTGTGTTCCTTCTCTTCTGTTTAGGCATCTGTTTGGGGCAAATCCAGAAGCCCTGTACCCAGATACATTGGCTTTAACCTTTGATCCCGTGACCAGACACTTGACGTGTGTGTATAATGACCACAGCGTGTATGTGTGGGACGTGAGGGACATACGAAATGTAGGGAAGGTCTACTCTGCTCTGTATCACAGTGGATGTGTTTGGAGTGTGGAGGTAAATGTGTTCCTTAATGCTGACTACAGAATTATATTTTATTGAGTTTTATTATTGAGATTATTACTTACACAATTCATGCAGCCCTAACATCCTTTTTGAACTATGCTAGATGACTTCTGTTTATTGTACAGATCTGGGTCTTTTTTTGTGTAAAAATTGTGTAGTAATTTTTACAGTGGGTGTGTAAAAGACTGTGTGTAAAATTAATACCTGTTGCACCTACTTAAAATAAATACCTCTAGACATAGTGCAAGTAATAGTAAATATTATGCCTAGTCAAAGGTAGGTGTAAAATAAAAAAATGACTTGTTTTAATGGAGAAAAAACAAAAATGTTGAAAAAATAACATGTTATATGCAGGCTACTGCTACATGATCAGTGGGATTTTAGGCGTGAAAATTATGTTTTAACAGGGTTGAATTGTTAAAATTACTATGCTGTTCACATTAGGTGTATAACCATCGCCGCTATCACTGTGGTAGAATCGTGTCAGCATGGACGCACACTGAATTTCGCTGTTCGTAGTCATAGTTTTAGATGGTGCAACAGGTGTAAATAGTTATCACAAGGCTGGATGTAGCTAAGCCCTGTAGGGCTTGCATCCAGATTTACATCCAGCTGGCAGAACTGGACTCTGGGGCTTGCAAATAAATCTACTGTATTTCAATTTTAGACTTTGTGTAGAGTAATGCACATATAATCGGTAAGCCTTTGGATGAAAACGATCATAGCTATGAAGTTTTTTTTATTAAACGGGGCAGGGCGATGAAATGGTATCTGTATTTTTTGACAGTACAGTTTTATCAATAACGGTGTAAAAATGTACGATGTAACACTCGATAGTTTCACTTTAATGCATTTATCAAAGTCAACTTTATTGTCAATTCTGCTATATATACAGGACACACAGAGGATTGAAATTCCGTTTCCCTCAGACCCATGGTGTGAGAAACCAACATAAGACAAGTAATTAAGAAAAAAGTTAAATAAAATACAATAAAATTAATACAATGTGTACGCTATAGACATTTACAGCACATGTGAGTGTGTAGATATTAACATTTTGGTGCAAAACAAGAGAAAGCAGCGTTTGTGGAAGTGGACCTGATTACATTGTAGTGCAACAGAGAAAGCAGCAGCAGCAGAAGTAAAAGTTTATGTAAATGGACATGAAGTTTGGTTGCATGAATCTATCATTTTTAAAATGGTGCAAACATTTTTTAAAACTAGTCACTCATGTGCTACCGCTATAGACATATCTATAGTTTTTGGTGTAAACTGGCCTTTCCTGTGTATGTAGCAAAATTTGCATTAGTCATTGAAGAACTAAACTGGTTGACTGCTACACAGGATATCAGGATTGACTCAAATATTTTCTGCAGACCTACCCTGAGTTAGAAGATTCATCAGCAGCATGTTTGTTGCCTGGCTCTTTCCTGACCTGTTCGTCAGATAACACCATTCGTCTGTGGAAAAGTGAGTCTCCACAGAGTCATGGTCAAGGACTTGGTCTTCGTCAAAACCTTTACAGTCAGGTATAAATTTGTTACATGTTAGTCTCTAATAGCTTGCCAAAACTCAATATTATAATTCATTAATTTTGTGTGTACCTATGTTGCAGGACCTCATGAGGATTGTGTATGTGGATGAGGACACACAGTACCTCAAAGCTGAGGCTGAGAAAAGTGAGGGAAACAGCCAGGATGGTAAATCTGGGATCAGGGTGTTGGGAATCAGCCCAGATGGACAACATCTGGCTGCTGGGGACCGCAGTGGAAACTTGAGGTAAGATACAAATAGAAACATTTATCAATATGAGGTTCATGCACACACAGGCTAGTGGTTGAATTGAAAATTGACTGGTCAGAAATGTCTTTGTGATGCATCAGCACTTGCATTAGCTAGACTTAATGTGTCATTTTTAGAGTGATTATAAACTACGTATTATGGTGCAGTTCCTGATTAAACTAGATTAAATTAGATCCTGATTAAATTAGTTCCTGAGTTTTATTGCCAGTAGTGTTACTTACTCTCCAAAGCCAGATGTACCCTGTGCATAATGTAGTTCTGACCTAACTATCTGTTGTTAAGAATCTTTGGCTTGCAGTTTATGGATGAGCTGCTAAAAATTGAGGCCCATGATTCAGAGGTCCTGTGTCTGGCATTCTCCCCCAATGAGACTGGTAAGGAAGCAATTTTTGTGGTTTTGTTGCTTTTTAACATCCACTGTTAGACATGGATCACAAATCTCTCAATTTTTAAGTCACGAGTCAAACTTGTTTTGCTGAATAAGGTGTATGCCTGGATCAGAATGTTTTGTTGGTTCTGGAAAAACAAAACTAACAAAAGTGTAGGCCTAATAAAAACCCTACCAATAACCCAAAGCCTAACTGTAACTAACCAATACCACAGGGAGATTATAGGTTAATAGAAATGGAAAATTAGAATAGTTCATAGATTGCGCTACTTCATGAATGTGTGTGTGTGTGTGTGTGTGCACCAGGTTTGAATCTGCTGGCCTCAGCAAGTCGTGATCGACTCATTCATGTCTTTGACATGGAGAAAAGCTATAACCTTGTGCAGACAGTTTACGATCATTCAGCCTCTGTCACTGCCATCAAGTTTACAGGTGAGTTAAGTGGAGACTGTTTGTCTAAGAGTGATCTGTCTTTTCCTTAGTTATTGATATTTATTCATGTCATAAATATATGCCTTTATTATTGTAGGACTTTCTTCAGAGATGTGTATGGTCAGCTGTGGCGCTGATAAGAGCATTTACTTCCGATCTGCTGAGAAGGTGAGTGTGCCGTTGGTTTCTTGGTAGCTAAAGTCTTCACTATGACTGCTTTAGCTTGCACACTAGCAGGGCATAGAGTTTGCCCTCTGCAGGGTTCCTGGAACAGATATCTACAGAATAAAACCAATGACTGCTTGCTCATGATACAGCAACGCTTTTCCTAATAAAACATTTATGCAAATTTGTACTTCATACATATCATCTGTCTTTAATATACTGTGTATACATGATGCACTTCAGAATATAAATTGTTTTAAAGACAAGGTTCTCTGTTGAGAAGTAATCTGTTGCATTTTCACAACAAAAAAAAGCCTATATTTACCACAACTATGGTGAGCATTGATAATTAACTGCAAAGTAGTTATGAAAGGCATATTTCTGCAGGTCAAATCAACACAATTACAGCACAGTGTGCTGGGAAAGTATGTGTAGTATAATAATGTATAGTGTGACATGCCTATGGTTGTTTTAGTTAAAAGTTTATAAACCATTGTTCTTTGTAAAACTGCTTTGAAATATATAGCAAAGAAATCCTACACACAATAGTTTTACTACACAGGATAGTTTTTAATGTCTTTCTACAACAACTCCTATTTTCTTTTTTAATGCATGCCAAGTCATTTAAATTTTGAGGTTTGTACTTCATTTCTATTGGTTGGACAGTGTGGACCATCATAAACAAGGTTTCCAAAATATCCATAGTTCAAGGGTAGAAAACTGGAGTCTGTAACCATCATTCACTGTTAAACCTGCCCAAAATCTGCAGACTGGTTCTAGTTAAATGGGAAGATACAGCTTGAGTTTTGTTGTAACTTAAAACACTGCAAAAATATATAAACTAATGGATGTTTTGTTTGGTACTCATGGTGCTAACTACAATATAATCATTATAATTTCTCTTCCGAAAGACCTCTGAGGGCTTGACCTTTTCACGATCTCATCACATAGTGGAGAAGGCAACTCTGTATGACATGGACCTGGATGCCACTCACACACACACTGCTATCGCATGCCAGGATCGTAACATTAGGTAGGGCTTTGAGTTCACTGCAGCAGTAAGCTACCTCACACAGTTTTTGCTCATCACAATAGTGCTGCTTAATTATGGGAAAAAAAATAATCGTGATTATTTTGGTCAATATCGAAATCACGATTATTTAACACAAGTACTCATTGACTTTGGAAATATTTCATTTATTGGTTTAAAAAAAAAACAGCGAACGTGAAGTTTGCCATCATCCCTTCCTTTCACTTAAAATAGCTGAATAAGTAAATACTCAAATGTCCCATATAAGATACATTCCTGTAGCTCAACTGGT
>JAZGTK010018523.1:0-11805 GCA_036877625.1 Ambastaia sidthimunki | reverse complement strand
ACATACAACTGCTAACATACAGTAAGAAAGATATACAAACAGTTATAAGTAACATTTGGTCTTGGATGTGAAATTTACTGAGATCTGTGACTGTATATTGTAGAATTCATAGTGCAAGACATTGTTAGTAAACATTGTACAGTATGAATATGCAGATGACTCAAACTAAACATTATTTTTAAATATTCCATGTTTTATTAATTAAAAACTGTTTTTAATCCATGTGCTTCTCTGTATGCAATAATAATTAAAAACAATAGCCATCTTATCAAATGCAATTTTTCAATTTTTTCAAATTGCAGGTTAGTTGTGCCGTATATTATTTAATGCCTGTAAAACTCTAAACCATAATGTGACTCAAAACTGTCTGTCGTTCAAGCGTGAGTCAGTTTGTTTGAAATCAGCTGTTTTGTGCTGTCGGCTAAATGCCATTTTAACACATCAGAAACCCACCTCAATATCACAACACATGTGCAAGACACCTCCACACAACTAACCAAACCAAGCTGAAATTCCTCTTTCTGACCCACAACAACAACAGCAAAGACAAGATCAATTCAGCTCAATTTGTAAAGACAAATTATTTAACAAAGTTTGAATTCATTTTATAAATTAAAGAGCATGAGCAATGTAGCTTTAACAAAGACTTTTTAAAAGCTTTTTGCTGTTTAAGCACTTAAACAGGTTAAGTTTACTTTAGGTTGTTTGCTTCCCCATGTCTATGTTAATATGTTTGTTTATATACTTTGTAAAAATATTCCAGAGTCTTTGTTTTACATTTCCCTGCATGTATGTGACAAATCAAAATGTTGAATCTTCTGGAAAGCTCAATGTAAAAGTGTTTAACTCTTAAATACAGACTCTGATATTTAAATGAGGTGATTCACAAACTTGTTTTAACAGAAAAACAGTGAGTAAGAATTCTGTTCAGAAATTTGCTTGGTTGCGTCTTATAATAGAAATATAACAACAGAAACTGACTCAATCTGAAATATCTGCGATACAGAAGATCTCTCATCACCGTTAGGGTCTTTCCCCACTTTAAGTCTGATTTAGAATATATAATTAATATAAATTAACATTCTTACATGTTACATTGAGTGTCGAGTCATTTGAAGAGCATGTCAGATTTCATGTTGAGGTTTTCTTAAACCGTTAAAACATTGAAAAAACACATTTTCCTTCCGTGGAAATACTGAGTATCAGTTTTAAGGTAAACAATTGTGTCTGTGATCTTGTCTTCCTCACACAGACGTTTCAGTCACACTTTAGACTCAGTTTCCACATCACAGCATTATTTTTGTATGCAAATATCAACTAAGAGACTGGGACTTTCGTAAATGTAGTCATCATAAAAAGTAAAACAGGAAAAATATTTTTTTGATTTTTTTAAGTTAAAACATGTCAATTTTTTGTTTGAGTACAAGCTGCATTTTATGTGCAAACAAAACTTCAAAGTTAATAAATCAAACTTGTTTAAAGCTGGAATGTGAAACATTTGCCTTTCTTTCACCATCTCTGTCTGCAACATAAAATTACAGGTTACTTTAAGTAATTTTCTTTACGTATGTTAAAGTAAAAAAAAGTCAAACTGACATTTCCCAGAAAATCTGACCTGACAGTTTAAATTATAATTCAGTAATATATGTGTTCTTTATTCTTAACCCAAAAAGTAACAAATTACGTCCTTAAATATCTAATAATGTGATTCATTGTTTTAATCGTTGCTTCTTACACCCAGAATCAACTGGATTAAGCAAATTGCCTGTTACAAACTAGAATGGAGACGGCTGGATGAAGAGGAGCTGACAAATAGGATAAGTATTCATTTCATTAAACTTTTTTTGGAGTGCTATGCACCATTTTTAAATTTATTCAAAAGTAAATGTATCAGCCACAGATTTCTTTGATCTGCATTTGTGCTCAGTTTACATACACACACAAACTCTGATCACATATTATTTTGAAGAGTTTGTTTCATTCATGTCAGTGTGTTTAATTTCATCTTTAACCCCCACCCCCACCATACACACACAAATTTTGCTTTCCATGTCAAGGGAAATCATTCAGACCCTGACATAACCCAAAGTGGAAACTTTTGAATCATTTCATTTTCACCTGAACACAAATTGTCTTCCATGACTGTCACCTTTAGAGTAGAGGAATCCCCAGCACAGCTTTATCCAACAGGTCCAGAGGTCACTGGGGCCTTCCCCTTCCGTATGACACCCAGAACCGCCACCCACAACTTCCTCTTCTGCAAGACCGAGTGTTCTCATTGGCTGGAGAGGGGTCTTTCACATGCCTATTGTGACCTCATTTCCTATGATGCGTACAAGCGCCGGGTCTTTCAGAACGTGTCATGATACTGTGGGACTGGCCAATGAAACCACAAGCTGCTTTAGCATGCAAACACATGTGTGCATGTACTAAACATGACCACCGTTACCACACAGTAACATTTGTATGTGCTAAAACTCATTATTTTAACATCCACACGCCCTTGTCTCGAGTTAAAGGCCTTTATCTGAGATCATCAGAAGTCTTGTAGGAATTAGATATAAATATTTCATTTCCACCTCTCTTGGTCGGCTACTATGGTGAGCTATTCTTATCTCAAAGACGAAATGTACATTAAACTTCCTGTTTTTGTCTATAATCACTATGGTTTGTGGGTGAAGCCACGAAAAAAAGCACCTTTTCATATGTATCTGTGCTTGATGAAGTCTCTTCACACACACACACGGTGCTGATTCAGAATAAGAAGAGGAACTTACAGCATTTTGTAGTTTCCTGCCAAGTGTGCAGAAAGACTGGGTCAGGTTCATGCACACACACACACACACACACACACACAGAAACACACGTTGCATCCGTACACCCACACGCACGCGGCTCTCGATTACATCTTTCTCGACTGACAGTCGTGACGAAGGCCAGTGGAAAAGGAAAACTCATTAGTCACTGTAGCCTCTAGTTTTCCAATCTCCACGAAGAAGCGGTTTTCCTGGGTCCTGAGGGATTCTTATATAAAGGTGAATCTTTACCTGTTGACAGTATGAAGGACATCAAACAAAGTCGCATTAGAGGAAGCAAAGATCAGCTTTTACTCGTCAAAGATGAAGATGCTTGTGTGTGTTCTGCTCACAGTGACATGCTGGACTGCAGCCACGGCCGAGGAGACTCCAACCATCCTCACACTCACTAAAGTTATGAATGAACTCAGGAAGCTGAAGGATTGGACCAGAGGAATGGTAAATTGATCTGATGTGCAAAAACGATCCACAACCCTGTCTTTACAACTTCTGACGTACTGAATGATACCGACTGATTTTTAATCTGATTTTATGTTTTTCTAAAGGACGATAACACAACAATGATCAACTCGCCCACCGTCAGTGACATCAAGGTAAGACTCTCGTTTCTGATTCATTACATCACAAATTATTTTTAAAACATCTTGGCAGGGAAAAATGCTGATTGTCTGCTAATTGTGTCACGTTGCTGGTGGTCTAATATGACCACATAATTAGGGTTATTCCTGTGTAGTGGTTTCATGACCATCTGG
This sequence comes from Ambastaia sidthimunki, assembly GCA_036877625.1. Classification (NCBI taxonomy): domain Eukaryota; kingdom Metazoa; phylum Chordata; class Actinopteri; order Cypriniformes; family Botiidae; genus Ambastaia; species Ambastaia sidthimunki. The sequence continues at coordinate 8,237 of JAZGTK010018523.1, read as the reverse complement.
CATAATGTAACACAAGTTAATTTATTACTGTGCATCCCACCTTAAATGGAGTCTGGTTTCAGTTTAACATGCTAATTGATCTGCAGAAAGTCTTTCACGCCATGATTGAAAGATTTAAATGACACAATATGTGGGTGGATTTCATTTAAATGATCCGCGTTTCAGTGAATCCAGTCTGTTGAGCTGAAATCAATGCAGAATCAGTTAGTTTATTACATGCTCTTCTTTTAACTAACTTTTAGTCACGCTGTTCCTGATAAACTCCCTCTTGTTTTTGTAATTGCCGTTTAAAACAGACGTCAGTTTGCACGGCGAGTCAGTGAGAAGCTTCATTTAGGTGAAGTCTGATGAGTAATATGATAACAACACTGTTCATATATGTTCTAATCTGAGAGTAAAACTTTAAGAGTCAAGATATAAAACAGTAAACAGAAACAGCTCATTTCCGGGTAAAACCTGATGGATTCAAATATTGAAGTCGACTTATAGATTGTCTTCAGTCTAAGGACAGAAGCAGAGACCTAGATGCAACTTTTTCTGTATGAATTCATAAGTTTTACCTTAAGCAGAAGTTCTGAAAACACTTTTGCTCATAAGAGTTTGCTCATAGTTTCTGTGTCCTAAGCAGAAGGGAAATTTACTGTTGAGATCTATAGATTTCCATATTTGGTACTGACAGAGAGAGAAAGAGACGTTTTTGTGATGTTTCCAGAAAACAGATTCGGTTCCCTCAATGAGAGACCGAAAAGTTTCTCACATGATTCGCAGAGATAATCAATAATTCTTTTTCCAACCATCTGACTACAAAACCTATTGAAAAGTCAAAAGTGAAACAGCAGTTGTGTTGAACTGTGTGTTTGTTTGTACAGGACTGCTGCATCCCATCAGCTCTGGAATGTTTCAGATCCAAAGTGATTTATCTTGTCAACAATAAACTGATCAAATCACAGAGGATAATCAGCAAGGAGCTACACAAAACATTCATTGTGAGTGGCGTGAAATATCGTTACATTTGTGTCTGTATTTGCATATAAATATTAAAAGAAACTGATCACTGAGCAGAGAGTTAAGTGTAAATATGCAAATGCATGTATGAATTTAGATGGACATAAAAACAAAGATCTGTTTGCTAATGTATGTATTTATTCTTTATGGTTACAGGTTAAGAGTGTATCTACTTGCAGTCCAAAGGAAACAGAGGTAAGAGACAAAAACAAAGCAAAAAATAACAGCTGGAAACATGCAGATTTTAAGAATTCAGTATCACACAGTTCTATAACAATTTATAACATTCTGTTTCAGGAGGTCCAGTGCAAAACCTGTGACTCGCAGCCCATGGTCGACAGACACACATTTGTGGAGAATTTTCACACTCTCCTGCAAAAGGTTAGTGTTACTCAAAACCTGCAACAGTACCAGAAACGTTCTGTTTGTGTTATAAACTCACATTCGTCAGCAACTTTCTACATTTTACACAAGAGAAAAACAGATTAATTTTCACTCATTCACTGGTTGATGAATCTCACAAAAACTGTCAAAAAAAAAACCTGTTACTTCACACCAAAATCAAAGAAACATCTAAAGATTTAAAGACAACACCATCATGCTTTTATTTAATACTTTAATAACAATTTAAAAATTCAGTTTAAAAGCCATTGTTACTCCAGTAATGAAAATAATGTCACAATGAAAACTCTTAACAAGTGCAAAACAGTTTTGTATTTTTTTTATGCAAAATATTTCTTCTGATTTTGGAGTGAATTGTAAATCAGTTTTTGTGAGATTGTGCGGTTGTGTGAAACACCTATTTAAAAAAGTCGAGATTTCAGTGTGTTGTGTAGTGAACAGTGTGTGACAATCTGCTTTCTCTCCAGATCTTCGTGAGACTGCAGTAGCCGGCGGACAGATGAACAGACCAACACTACCTCCCCTCACCTGCTATTTATTACTTATTTATTGAACATTTTTGTCTTTGTTTTGACTTGGTTTCGATCTCTTAAAGAATCTTGTGCTTTTCGGGAACAAGGCATCGAGTGCTTACAACTTCTTTTATTAAAAATCGTCTTCAATTTTCTTTTATAAAGTTGGTAGACTTTGTTATAGCGCCACCTTGTGTTCAGATCACAGTAATAATAACAAGCTGTTCCTGGAAAGAAACGGAGGTGTTTTCCCTGCTGAAAACTTCAGAAGTCTGATGCAAAAACACAAGTGCTTAGAAGGTGTGATCTTTCACTGTATCATTTACACTGAAAACACGTTTTCATCCTAAAATCAGTTGGGAAAACCACCTTTTTTATCTGTTGACGTATGTTAAAGGGGCAGGAACTCATTAATATCTCACAATGAGATGTATTCACTGTTTGTGGATGATATTTATTTGATATTAAAATGTTTTCTCATGTTTACATCACGGCTGTGAGGTGTGTTTATTCACTGGTGTGGACGTTGCATTTCAGAAGTGTAAATGGCTTTCAAGAGTGTCTCATAAATGTTTAAATAGAAATGTTTTGGGGAGAATTTGGTGGATCTACAGTCAAAAGTTTGGACACATTACATTTACACTGAGGCATTTAGATACGTGAGGAAAACTGAATGATATATCACAGAGAGAAGATAACATGACAAGTGCTGTACACAGTTACAACAATTTGCTACCTTAGAATTAAAAGGTTCTGTCTGCGTTTTGACCAGTTTTGAGATATTGAGGTTTAAAGTTTTTGCATTGAATTGTAAATATCAAAACTGAACTTTTTTGTTTTTTTAAATTAAACACCCAAAATGCATTTTTTTTTAAAATAAAACACCTTTAATAGTGTCAATAAGTTATATTAGAGTAAGAATATGTCAATAACTCAATTTTAACAAAAAATGTCAGATAGAACCTTATAATTCTAAGGTAGCGATTTGTTTAAGATGTTGTTGAAGGAGAGAGAAAAAGGGGTTAAAGGTTAGAACTGATCTGTCTCTTTGTCTGTCTCTCTCTCTGTTCATCCATCCATCTCTCTTTGAACAGGGAGAGCAGTTAATGTTCCTGTCAAGTATTCATAAAGAACAACTGATGTTTCTCATGTACATATTTTATAACAAATGTGATATCATTTATTTAAGCACAAGATTAAAGGAAAGGAAGTGATTTATGGTGACTTTCTGCATTTAACACAGTCAGTAAACACACACACACACCCAGAGCCGTGGCCCAGCTAACAAATTTAGGTTGTAAGAATGTTTCCATGAAGTAACAAAAGCAGAAGAAATATTATTTTGAAAGTTTTAGGAACATTCTAAACAAACAGTTTTTAGACATTGTATTAACATTACTGCTTGGAGCGTTATTCAGATGTTTTTTCTGCAACATCTTTACAACATGCCACTAACTATTTAAGAATGATGTGTTTGGTATATATGACTAAAAACATTAAAAGAAACAGTCTATTAACGTTACTGTTAAAACGTTTTCGATAACTTTAAGATAACTTTTAGTGAATGACAGCCAACGTTCTGACAATATTCGCTGTTAGCCGGGGGCAGCACTGCAGCACCCCAGGAGCATTTGGGGGTAAGATGTCTTGCTCAAGGGCACATTAGCTGTTTCATGCTAGCACTGAGAATCAAACCCACGACCTTCAAGTTGCAAACTCGACACTAACCATTAGGCTCAGCTGCCCCCAATGAACATTCACTGTTCATCTTTTGAAGGGTAGATTTTAATTTAATTCATTACAGACGCATTTGAATAATAGCAAAACTAAATGTAATATAATAATACACTTATAATGATCACATAATGATTTACACAATGGAAACATGCAAAACATTTCACAGCTATTAAAAACAGTTACTTGTTACATGAAGTGGTGTTTGTTTAAGGGGGTAACCATAGGAACAGCCAATAGCCTTTTAGCATAGTTCAATTATTTTCAATAACTGTTCAAATTAAACGTACATATCACAATATGTCACTAAAATAGTATTTTAAAAGTCTGTAAGAAAACCAAATATTTGATTGTACAAGACAAACTCCACCAGACAAAACTTTATTAATGATTAAATGAATGATTTTCATCTTTTAAAAACTAAAATCACTGTATAGTTTGTATCCTGACTAACCTCATGAACATTTAACATGAACATTAAATGTGACTGAAGGTTGTCTGGAATAAATGAAGCGCGGACGCCCTCTGCTGGTGAAACTGAATGCTGCATAAAGCGCTTTAACACGACAGGACTAGTTAACAGTAGTTACCTAATCACTAATCACTCTAACCCTACAGATTCCTATTAAACCAATCTATCTTTTAAAAAGACTACCCAGCTAAGAATGATAGGTTTTGCTCGGTTATAAGAATGTTAATATACTGTTTTTAAACGTTCCACTAACTACTTACGAATAACATTACTGATATAGTTTTACAAAATGTTCTACTAACATTACCACAAGAACTTTTTTGATAACTTTGAGACTGTCAGCCAAACATTCCCTGTTAGCTTGGTATTCAAGTTTAGTTAACAAATTTACAATATAGTTAACAAGTTTTAAAGAAAAAATATGACTTACTTGTAAGACTAAAGTAATTTATGCAACCAATCACTGTTTTCACCACAACAATGTGTCATTAACAAATGAGATTATTGTTCCAAAATCAATTTAAATACATCACTTAAAATGAAAGCTGTACAATTTTCAGCTACATCCCACTGAGTAACGCTGGGCAGTTTCTCAAAAGCATCGTAAACCTTTAAGAATATTGTATTAACAATTGGCACCAATGGTCTGATCAATTAACTTATGATCAAAATACTTCTGAGAAACTTTAACGTTTTTTTTTTGCTGACGTAGCTGTCGGCACTTGAAGCATGACTGCATGAAACTCTATCTGCTCCAGAAAAACGACTTTAAATGTCTGATACCCTTTCCTGCAGAGAAACACAGTTACAGTAAACCAGTCAAATTCTGTGTGTGTGCTTCAAACTGTGTAAAGACATGAAAAATATTGAACAAAATTTTAATTTAACCTCAACTTTAAATACACATGTTTAATTCATTTTTAATTCATTTTAAAACGATAACTGAATAAAAGCCATACTCTTGAAGAATCTTTACACACAAATATTGTTTGAATGAAATTAGTTACTGCTTTTAATGCAATTCTTTAATTTGCTCATGCAGATCAGATTGGAAAACACAACAGCACATTGTTGCAAAGCTGTAGAAATCAGAGCATACACATTAAATGTTGACAAAGTTCCCCAGACTCGTGTTATTTTGCTTACAAAAGAGCTTCAATACATTACATGAGGTCACAGAGAGGTAAAAGGTTTTGTAGTAAAAAACACCCAAAATGTTTTTTATTTTTTTGCTTACAAATCAATGTAGAAAAAAGCCACAAAGAAAAAAAACATGAGAAAACATACTGATGTTTTATTTGCAGACTCATGAGGTGTGGTTACAACATCACCAAGTTTTCAAAGCATGATGGCTGCAGAAAACCACTATCAACAGGTGTCGTGTGTGATTTCCAGCCTGGGAAATTTAGAAGAACAGCCACAAGAATAAAACTCTGACATACACTGACACCAAAGGAACAAACAGCACAATCAGAACCCGTCTGACCTCAGAGAAATGAGATGAGGGGCTAATAATACCCACCCTTACAAACAACACACCTAGTTTCTGACAATCTGGTCAGTTACTGATTCAATACTGAAGTACAAATATGACAAAATCAGGGTCAAACTTCACCACAGGGGCTGTTTTTATTTCTTCAATCCGAAACAGTTACTCGACATGCCCAGGACTTGTGCAGTGGCTGTCGGGACATGTTAAGACTGAATTCTTTTCATAGCTTTGCAAAATATGTCTGTGTGTCATGAGACAGTTTTCACTTATGAATTAATAGTTAGGTTATTCATCATAACATATCCTTAAACAGCTAACGGAACGTTCCCAAATCAGTGGCTAAAGTTCTCTCAAAGTTATCAAAAGTGTCTTTGTAGTAATGTCAGTCGAACCCTTTTTCACTGTTTATATAACATCTTAAAATATTATCCTTAAGTTGTTAGTGGAAAGTTAAAAAAACGTCACCGAATTTTAAAAAGTTTGAATAATGTTCTTATAACCGAGCAAAAATGTTTATACAACGCCTAAAGAAACATTTTGAACATACCCAGAACTTTCAAAATAAAATGTAAAAAAAAGTTTTTGCATGTTTTTGTTATTTAATGGAAACAACTTAAATCTGTTAGTTGGGTTAGTAGTTTGACAACTGACCATTAACTCAGAGATTCCTACCAGTATTAAATTCATTTCACGTTTATGATTATGACTCAACAGCAGTAACCTCTCCTGTCCTGATCGTGCCATCTTTCCGTACCTCAGGACGCTCACCTTGACGCAAACACGTGGGTTTGATTATGAGAAGACAAATGAATTTTATCACCCCACCATCCCACAACCCAGTTTCCTTTGATGCTGAGTAACCCCTGCAGCCCAGAGACCCTCACAAAAGCCTTTAATGCTCACGATACTCACTAACCACTTCAGAATGTTAAATATCACAGAAACTTCCTGTCAGACCACAGTTTTATTGCTCCACAGTTGACCTTTCATAACTCAGGAGAATCAATCGAGAGCTCGGTTGTGTCATTAAATATCAACTTCATCTCAGATGTTTCTCCTAAAATTGCGTAGGAGAAATAAAAAAACAGAAAAAAATGAGACAAATGTTAAAAACAATGAAGAGTATGGAGCTGTAAAAACAATGTAGATTGTAACTAAAATAATCTGGATTTGGTGAGAAATGTATGAGTTCATATTGAAATCTTCAAATAACTGCAGACTTGCCAAATCTGACTGACACAAAATATAACAACCTCTAAACCTGCAATACTGTTAAAAGACAGGGAAGCGATTTTTCCAGGAACATTGTATGTTATGTTATGCTGTTTGAAGGTCTCTTCACATCCTGACAGCAACCACTAAATAATGTGGTCTAAATATATTTATATTTTTATATATTGTCTGTGGAAGGTGCAGGACCATAAAATGTTTGTCCAATTATTGACAGGATGTCATGCTTCATGACCTCTGTGCATTGATGGTGGCTTTGGAGAATCCTATGCTTTCAAAGCTAGCTTGTTATTGCTAGCTTGCTTTAAAATTGCTCACCGTACCTTTAAGAAAATTCAATATGGTAAGATTAATTAAACATTCTCATTGTGCAACACATTCTTTAGATTTCAAAAAGGCAGAAAAAGTAAATGTTTTATTATCCTTTACTGAAGCAGTAATGCGACGGGCCTTTGGATTCTGAATTCCGGGCCTCCGCTGCTTCATTGTAGACAGTCATCAGCCATTCAGGAAACAAGAGGAAACGGACATGTTACTGTTCAGACAGGAATGGGGCGTCACACACCAAAATGTTTATTCCAGTACAGAATTTGTTTGTGGTCCATCATAACTTGAATGAAGGACATGAGAAGGACGCCGGACTGCATTATCCGCTGTCTGTTAACATGTTTGATTCTCTGTGTGCCAGTGAAACGGCCCTTTGATGTGGTCTCAGCTTACTGGGGAAACAATCAAAACCCGTTTCAGCATTTAGGATCCTGACGTAACAAAGATAAAAATCAGTCCCCCACACACACACATACACACACACACACACACACAGAGGGAACCCTGAGGTGTTGAATAAACCTTTTCCATGACCACAGCATGTCAAGGTGTGATGCACAAGTCCATCCAAAACTCACCAGAGGGCTTTTCCCTGAAAGCTGCCCTCCTCTCTCACTTTCACTAAACACTACCCACATCTCTGCAACTAACTAACCACTAAGGGACAGTCACTTTTTTGAGTGAAATCTGTTAAATTCTGTTCTGTTCTATTTAACTTCATTATCTCAGGCTGAGTTTAGTCACATTCTCAAGGAAATTATTGAATGAAATGAAGATTAAATTCAAACTTACATTTACGTTTAAAATTATGATTTATAATTTAAAGCGTCAGATCCGATTTCCCAGGAAATGTCAGTTTGACTTTAATCAGTTCATTCATTCATTCGTTTATCTCCATAACCTTCAGATTAAAATCACACCACAAAAATCTGGGTGTGAAAACACCTTTTTTGTGCTCTTTTCGCCCCAGATCTAAACATAGCAGAAAACGTACCATTATGGAACAAAGATCCTTTCTAAAACTGAATCAATCCTCACTGATTCATTCTAGGGGAATTTTATT
>JAZGTK010018522.1:0-11806 GCA_036877625.1 Ambastaia sidthimunki | reverse complement strand
GCAGTAAAATCAGACTGAGCAGATCAGAGACAGCCAGACTGAGCATCAGTTTTGGAGTGATGCTGTCCTCCTTTAAATGCTGGGCAAGCATTACCATCACTGCTAGGTTGCCTGGTATACCCAGCACACAGCATGCTCCCAAAACAGTGCTGGTAGCTAGCCAACTCACTGGGACCGAGTGGGCAAACAGAGAGCTGTTGGAAATGTTCATGTTGTTCATGGTCATCTCGCAGATGCTGGCATGAGTGTAAAGCTTGAGATCTGCTTAGCAATAGACTTTATGACCAACATCACATGAATAAACAGGAAAACCTCACATCCGCTTGTTGCAGAAAGCGTTAACAGCTGCATGAACTGACGCCAATTTCTAATGACTTGTTTAAGGGTTCTTTGCCACTCTTTGCCAACCATTATAAAGTAGCTAAAGTCTGCTTGAAAAGTTGTTAAATGTAATCAGATGATGTCACAAGGTAATTAGCATATCCATGGTACAGTCAATTAGAAATCAGAAGTTCTTTTTTATGAAGCTAATTTGAATAACCTGAAGAGATGACATTGACACCTAATGTAAAAGCTATAACAATATCTCATTTTTTTATTGTTATTGTAGAAATGTCAAATGTGATAATGATTCGCTGGCCAAAGTATGACGATTTATAACATGATGAACTCCACATCATCAGTTTTAATCTGTTGTTATAGACAGCTTGTTTGAGATTTAAATGATAATAAAATCTGTCATTTCATTTTTAAAGTAAATAAAAATAGCATAAAAAAAGTTTAAAAATCATTCCTAATCAGTTTCTTGAACTCATGTGAAAGACCATACTAGCCCTTATTCTTTTCAGACAAAATAGCTAGTACACAGGAAATACATCTTTAAAATGGCAGGAAATGAAACACATTAATGCTCCACATTAAAGTCATTTCATTGTACAGTATATGCTAGAACATTTCTATGTGTATATTGCAAACATTAATTTGTACATCAGATCACACACACAAGATCCATAAATGAACAGATTGGATTCAGGCAGTGTAGATTCTGCAGATTTTATGCAGAATAGTCTGTCGTGTAATGTGACTGTGTCACAGTGTCACAGTGACCTGAAACCATTGTGACTGTAAAAAGTTCCATCAACTCTAAAGCAGTTCTAAACATTTCATCACCTCTTGTGCTATATGATGTCATACATAAATGTGCTAGAAGTCAATTCTAAAGCTGAACTTTGCTCACTGTAAAAACAAACAAGTAGCCCAAGGTGTGTGTGTGTGTGTGTGTGTATTGGCCTTTTTTCTACAGAGGTGATTACAGAAGGTTTCTGCAGCAGGTTAACAGCACAGTAAACAAGCAAAATAAACTGGGCCTGAAACAGATGAGGTGTATTGAGAATTGTCTGCAATAATGCAAAATTAATTTTCACTGTGTCTGGGATGTCTCTTGGTTTGTTATGGGTAGAAAAAAAAAGATAACTTCAAGACCTATTTTTAAATCTGATTACAGGGCCAACTTGTATAATTTAATATGACGTACCATGACCTTGTTTAAGGGCAGAGCATGTACACTATCAGATGCAATATTTTTTCAAAATATTTCATCATCTTAAAAGATTTTCCTATTAAGCAAACACAATTGATTGATATGGATGTCAATAGCCAGGTGGAGGGTGATGAGTTTGTGATTGGCTGGTGAAAAAATACAGGGAGGAGTTAGTCAGAGGGGTGGAGCACATATAAACAGAGAATGAAAACACAACACAGATGAAAAACAGATTAATATGGAAAGGGAAGGAAGAAGGTAAAGAGATAATGATGAGAAGGGGAAAATGAATGAGTGGGCAGCAATAACAAGAAGTCTGTTGTGCATTGTGTCGTGGAAATACTTAAAGACTGATGTCAACGTATTGTTTCTATATGCAACAACATTTAAAAGTTTGAGCACACCTGGATGAATTTATGTTCCTCAGAACCTCTTAAGGTTTATGCTTAAATTAGTTTTATGGACGAATCTAAATGATGCATTTCTTCACAAAACTATAACTTTAATTTTAATGGATCAGTTGGCTCTGACAGTGAAGGAAAATGAGCCAGCATATATAGGAACTTCAAGCCATTTGGAAAGCATCCCAGGTGGTTACATCAAGATAGAAAATGAGAAAATGACAGAATAGCTGGAATTAATGTGAAGGTGGCAACTTTAAAGAAGCTAAAATATGTGTAACGTTATTGCTACTAGATTATTCCCATACCTCCAGTACTACTTTATTTATATTTTATATTTGTTACCATTAAAATAAGTCAAAACTATATAGAATAAATATATGTACCCAAATCTTTTGGACTGGTACTGTCCATCTGTTATGTTGTGTTATTGGTCACAGTGTTTGAATGTTGATGTAGAAATTCACAAATTTATGATTAAATAAACCTCAAGGAATTAGCCAAGTGTTGAAAACATAAGTCACCATATAGTAAATTATAAAAATATCAATCCCATTTAGAGGAATTTTTATTGTTGCAGAATAACTAATGTTTTGCCATTTAATGTTTAATTAAAAACACTGTCCACCCTATTTTAGTGTTAACATTGAACATAAAGCCCTATCAAGAGACAAAATACTGATGATAGCATATATCACAACCAGGCCCGGACTGGCCATCGGGAGCACCAGGAGAATTTCCGGTGGCCTGGCAACTGATTTGGCCTGCTGCCTAAATATTGTAGTCTTTTCTTTGTTTTTCTTTATTGAACAAGCAAATAGCTTGTTTATCAAATTTATCACTTAAAATACTATATGCTAAAAGACATTAATACTATTTATGGTAAAGTTACATGTGTATTTTTGCAGACAAATGTTCACACTATTTTATAAAGGTAGGAAGGGAGCAGGGAGACAAGAGCTATAGTGCAAACAGGAACAAATATCATAAAATGTTATAAAAATGGGTGCATAGGATGGCCTGGGTGGGTGTGGGATTTCCTGGCCTGAAATTGTGTCCCAGTCCAGCCCTGATCACAATGTTTAGATCAACTTCATCTAGAATATTTTGCAACCATCAGTAAACATTTTTGCCCCACACAAGATCTCTCCAATTGTCACACTTTTAGTCATGATATGTTACTACTGATCCTATCAGTTTTTCTCTGAGGCATTGAAATCTGCTGATAGCTGATTCTGAATCAGTGACCTAAATATCTCCAGAAGACTGTCAAAGACACTGCACTGGCACAATAACAGGTGAGGGAGGATAAAGGCCACAAAGATGAGATTAAAAGATAAGATCAGCTGTCAAGGTTTCAGACCTCATGGGTGGTTTAAGCAAGTGAAACTGAGACACACTGACCTGAAATATCACTAGCCCCCAGCATGCATAACTAGCAGAACTTACATCAAATAAACACCTGCGTTTATTTTAGAGCAAAAACCATATGCCTCCTCCAACCCACAGGTTCTTCCGGTTCATGCAAAGGTTCTTATTAAATATTTTCACTAGACACACATTTGTTTCTACCCTCATTCTAAATGTGAATTCACACAAGGCTTTAAACATGCAGAATTATGTTTGACATAGCAACGAATACCAGATATATACACAGTAATACAATAACGGGATATATTAAAATAGTAACAGTTAACAGAGTGTGTCAGCTCTCCAGCTTCTGATTTGAATAATACAAAATACAAATAATTTTAAATAATGTAAAATATTTCATAAAATTAATTCAAAGCAGATTTCTCTGCAAAACTGCAAACTAATATGGGTTTAATAATAAAATACTAACCCAGCAATGTTGAACATTGCAATTTCATGCAGGAATATGTGCACACACATAAACACTGATCGGTGCACTGTCTCAGTGTGTCTTTTGTGTCACAGAAGCGCAGTAACACACAGACTGAAAGTGAAATTAAGACAAGCAGACCATCTGCATGTGGTGAGAAGTGTGAAATGAGACAGAAATTGTGAAAAAAACCTCGTGAACTTTACAGCATATTCACCACAGTTCACACACAGACCTCCTCTCTGTGTATTAGACTTCTCTGGAATGCTGATGAGAAACGACCAGAATGCTGAGGTGTTGAGGTGCTTTAAAACCTCCCTTTTTCCTCTGGGTCATCAGCCCTGCAGCCGTGGGCTGTGTCTCAACTTGTGAGGCAGATCTTGTTGCAGCTCAGCAGCATCACACGATTTTTAAATTCCCAACTTGGGAGCTACGCATTAATGATGCAAGCAGCAGTTTTAAACACCTCCTTATTTTCCATGATGCTTATTCATTGGAGGAGCATGAATAGATTCTTCAGACTATATTTGTCTTTGTGTTTAAAATAGAAACAGCAAGCAGAGCCCTTTGAAATGCATCAGATGGGAATCCAGTTTTGTGTTCTAGTCTGAAACCCTCGAGGCATCTACCTCCAGCTTTGACTCTATCACTGAGAGGAAGTTGCAATTTTATCATTTATAACAGCACTGACAGCAAAGGTCTAGGCACCATCAAACAGTCTGCGTTACGGCTTCTTTCTCCATGTGAGGATACTGTGTGGGTTTTCACGTGTTTTCTGAGCTGTTTTTAGAGATCTAGGTAATTGGTGACGCAGATCAGGAGGATTTATCTCAGCCTTGCCACCTTCTCACCAAAACATCGGTGCATATAAATAGCAGGCTTGTCTCTGTGCTATTATTACCCACGACCTCATCCCAGAGCTCAACACGCGGATTGATCCGCCTGTCTCCCTCTGAGAAGCAATGGGAGGGCTCTCAGAGGTCAGATTACTCTTTTTAATTGCAAACGTCACTGTTAAGGTCAGATGGGATTTTTGACGTAAACGATCAGTTAGAACTGTATATAGTTCATCTGGTTGTCATAGCAATGATGGATGCATGTATATTATCAGACTAGTTTGAACAGATTTGTATGAACGTTTATGTTTTGTAATAATAAATATTTAGCTCATTTAGAATGAAACATTGCACGCTTTTGTGTAAACAGGTTACATGTCACTGCAAAAATATCAACAGGATTTTAATAGGATATTTTAATAGGAAATTTTAATAGGATATTTTTCCAGTTCTTGAGATTTAAGTTGAAGACCAGTTATATTTGTTACGAATAAACAAACAAACACACACATGCGCACACACACACACACAAATATAGCAAACATTCAGCACAACATTCAGAGAAATGTATAAATGACCAATTAATTCAAAGTGTTTATAAGGTAAAAACTGTTGGCCTTGAATGTCCAAGGCACTGTGTTAGAACATTTATTCTAAGCCTTCATCTATGTTAGGATACCTGGCCAGTAAGGTTTAATTGATGTTTCTCAGTAAAAATAACTTATATATTGAGTAATACTATGACCTTGACAGTCATCTTGTAAATCTAATTTAGCAACATGCCTTTACTGTACTGAGCTAGATTCTTATGTGCAAGTCAATTCCAGACACAACCAATCAGGTCAGGCTTGTCTGGCTTCGTTTCAGAGCTCAGTTGGAGGACCAGCTTCAGTTTCCTCTAAGGGAAGGAGAACGAGGGGTGGGGGGAAATGATCCATAAGGAAAACTCAATTTAGCCGCTTATTTTCACTTTTATCCGCCCTCTCTGCCACCTGTGCATCAGAAGGGGGCCCAGTGGTGGCCAAACACGTCAGGCCCAGCTGTCATTTACTCAAGCCAGTCTACTGTGATCCCTCTGTGGGCCATTTTAATTACCAGTCCCCCCTCCTCTGCCGACTGCTTCCTCTCTCTCCAGCCTATCTGGAGAGACAGGTCACACACCAGGTGTGTTTCCAACAGCATGAAAAAACCTTGGTGTTATTTCATAGTATGTGGCCTGGCAGAACCCTGATGACCTAAGTGGTCATTATGGCTATAAGATTGTTGGCTGTGGGGAAGATATCAAGCCCTGCATATTTGTATATGTGTAAATTATGCTGTTCAAAGAAACAGTGAGGTATTTAGCACTTTAAACACTTGGGTGTCAAGAAAACCAGAATCTTCAGTAGGAGTTTTTGAAACATTAAAAACTAAACCACTAAACAAAAAAACTACTTTTACAGGGATGCATTATTGTTTCTGAGACAGACTGAATTTATAGCAAAGGTTTGATCTTTTTGCAGGCTAATTGATAATAGTGTCAGAACTGTGAAATTAAGCAGTGCTGTTTTTTCATAAGGCAGTATAGAAGCCATGGAAAAGCTAGCTTTGAAATTATTACCTTATAGCACAATGTGTGTTCATGTTTAAAGCCTTTATTGTCATATGCAGTTTCCTGTACAATGAAATTATCACTTTGCTTTCCACTGTAAATGCCTATATAATAAATAAGAAAGAAACAAATATTTACAAATATACAAACGGTGCAAAATACAGTAAACAGTGCAATATGTGTAACCTTGTGACTTTTGCTAGTAAATATTCTTGCTCACTGCAGTAAAACTGTAAAATGCTGCACAATAAAGCTATTTAATGGGTTCAATAAAATCAAGGACACTCGTATATAAAGATAAAGGGTAGAGTAATAAATCTCTAATGCACAGCACAACCAAAATGAAAGAATAAATGCATTTAATAGAAAATCACATTTTTGAAACTCTCCATAAACTCTCACCATAAAACCTGATAATAAAGTCCAAAACTTAATTTAGTTTTGGTCAATATGTATATAGCTAAAAATACTCCTAACACAACTGGGTAAATAATTATTATTTTCCAGTATGGCCAATAATAATCAATGCAATGTCAGTTCTTTCTTTTTCTGCTTCATTTATTGTATTGATCCTGTAGGGGAAACATGTGGAGTCTTCAACTACTCAGGGGGCCAATTGACCCTGATGCAAGTGAATGGCATTGAGCTGAGGTCGGATGAGATCCAGCTCTAGCTGGGCACTGACCCAATTATGTGCTCATACTTTAAGTACTATTCAAATCAGGGACCCAACAAACTGAAAGTAATAACTGAATACAATATTAGTGATTAGATATTGGAACAGCACCATTAAATGACCTTGTCCCCATAACCTTACTGGTGTCCTAAACTCTGGCAAGTTAACATTTTATATCCTATTTATTCTTTTACCCAAGTTCACACTGGTCTTTTAGTTGATATGTCACACCCTTATTTTCCGACATTCCATAGTGCCTATTTGGGTCAATCCTCACATCTGCTATTGATCTGGTCCATGTGGCGTGTTAGGAACGTATTGATCTGTATTCTTCCTGACCTGATTTCTCTAAGTGCTGCTTAATCAAGTGTAAACTGAATCATTCCAGTGGATTAGAAGCATGACTTTCTCATGCAGATACAGTGATTAGACACTCTTTCACTGAAACTGTGCCAAACTGATGCTGTATATTCAGTCAGTTTATTTACTCAGCCTATATTCCTGTAGGTCAGATGGAAGAGTATTGCATTAGCGTAAAGGCTGAGGGTTCGATTCCCAGGAAACACATTTAACTGATAAATTGTATAGCTTGGATGCACTGTAAGTCGCTTTGGATAAAAGCACCTGCCAACAGTTTTTTTCCCCCAGTTTCAGTTTGTCTCTTTATTTTTTCCTAGTGCTTCTTTGGGTTCCTTCTTGGATTGATGGACATTAAGAAGTTTTATGCCAAGATGCTTGGTTTCATCCCAGGAGAGAAAGCAGCTCCCACTGGCTAAAGAACTGGAAGACATCTTTGGGTGAGATGTAGACACAGATAGAAAAGTACAGAGAGACATATGGACTTTCAAGTCTTATATATCCCAATAACAGATAGAATTCCCAATCATGAGAAGTAGTAAAATGCAAACTCAAGAGATACATAAATGTAAATGTTTTGACCATGTAGACTATCATCTTTCACGATGGTCTGAAAAACAAACAGTCATCTATACCTCCCACCTGGCCAATTATCTACTGCCCTTCTCGTACATCAGGAAGAAGATATAAGTTTATGCTTTTGACGGTCTTATCTAATCTCTGCTACCAGAAAACAGAGGAGATAAACAACAGATTTATTTATTTTTTAAACCACTACAACTTTTGCTGCCACTCTGCAGTAGAAACTTTTTTCAGCCATCGGTTTCAAATTTCTTGTTCAACTGCAACTCTACTTCATGAAGCTCAAACCATTTCAGTCCACACACAGATATTTGACAACTTATCCAGCCA
Organism: Ambastaia sidthimunki; assembly: GCA_036877625.1. NCBI lineage: Eukaryota > Metazoa > Chordata > Actinopteri > Cypriniformes > Botiidae > Ambastaia > Ambastaia sidthimunki. Next base: position 3,650 of record JAZGTK010018522.1, on the reverse strand, counting down.
CTAGCTTCATCTTCATACACTGTTTAAAAGCTCACTGTAAAGTGCGCTTCATACACTGTAAAGGGGCTATAAACCATCTCCCTGAACAATGCCAAATTATGTCTTTAGTGTCATTATTTAAATGGCCCCATTATAGCAACTAGCCTCGCAGCTGCTAACCTCTCTTCAATATAACTATTGAACTGCTATTCTCTCTTTTAAATAGAGGGTTTGTGGGCTGGCCAGGGTCTCATGTATGATTATTTTATGTCTTTAAGTGGAGGTCTGGGCTGTGACTTTGAATATGTTGCCAGCAGGCAATTAATGCTGAAGACGGCCAGAGGTGAAATGGACAATAGAAGGACAGACACCTCAATTCTAATCAGCCCAAAAATCAATCAAAACTTGGACTTGGACAAGAGTCAAAATTCAGAGTTCATGTGATGTTAAACCAAAAAAATAGCTCGAAACATTAAACATACTCTGGTATGTGTCTAAAATATGGTTTAATACTTCCTTCCTGATTCACGTATTGTTGCCAAGAACCAAACGGATCAAACAAACAAATGAACAAACAAACACAAAGCAAGCATGCAAGTGAGAATACAAGAATAAAAGAAAGCTCATTAGCATTTTTTATTTAATTATTCTAAAGCCATTCAGATCTTTATTCCTCACCTGCTGTTAAACTGCCTGCGGTCTCCTGATGTTTTACCTCACTCCCTCCCCCCACTCCCTTTCTTTTCTTTCTGTCTTTCTGTGTCACTCGCTCTTTCTCTTAGACTGCATTGTACAGCTTGATTTCTAAAACATCAGATCTTTTGTGAAGTGTTGTGAAGGGTTTATCCTCTGTAATCTTAGTATTTGGGACACAGCTGGGCAAACTACAAGTAAGAAAGAAACATGATGAACTAGTTATGCGAGTCCCATCACAGTCCTGCTGGTAGCAGTTAAAGAAGATCGGTCTATCTGGATAATACCAGTCACTTGAAACATTGGCCTATAGCTGATCCTATACTTTGGACAGCTCTCTTACTTCTTGTAACATACATTCTTTGAGAAACATTACACTTGGCATCTGTCACTCATCATTGTGATTCCAGCGTTTGTATAACACCTGCCACTAAACATTGTGATGAGTCTATAAAAGTGTAAAGGTCACATGGATATAGAGAACAGAGTGTCTTGTTTTATTTGAGGCTGTACTGAAGTGCCCCACACTCTGAGTTATGAATTTTGGATTGTCTCATCTTTTACAATCCTGATATGAATTTTCTTCACGTAGGTCTCCAGACTGTGCACACTGGTACAGACACACACACTAAAACATACAGCAATTAATTAAACTGCTGCATTAATTACTAAAGCCTGATTATTTGATATGAAAACAAGTGTATCATAATCTTCTTCCATTTATATAATAAAAACATGGAACCATGTGTTACAAAGGCTTAAAATCAGATTTATTCAAATTATTAATAGACAGACGGCTGTTCTTGGCTAAGGCAAAGAATTACTTATCATAATGTATTTCCCAGCATTGACAACATAACAAACAGAGAATACCTGACAGCACACACTGTGTGCTCACTGAAGGCCTTGTCCAAGGTCCTGAAAATAAATTCAGTCTTATGCTTCTGTTTGTGGTGCTGAATTCTGACAAGCTAAAGCTTGTTTTTCATTTACTCTCTTTACCTTCATAATCAGGCAGACATTTCAATTCCAGGTACAGTTTTTCACATCTATAGTTCTTTAGCTGAGCTTTATATTAATATATAGTATTGACTGCTTCTGCATATAGAATTTTTATAAGGGCTTTACTCTTGCTTTATTCTTTAATGCACACACGGTTTGAAGTACATTCCATTCTATACATTTATCCTGCTGAAAGAAAGAAAAGGTTGATTAGCCATTCACATCTTTTCCTTATGGTACTACGCAATTACTTGTACTCCCCAGTAAAATGACTGGGTCTGGTCTGCAAGTACAGCTTTAGGTTGCTTTCTAAAACAAGCAATTAAGGTTTAATGTCTGAAAAAAACTGACACAGTATAAAATCTTGGCATCGAGGCTGATAGCTGTACAGCTGCATATTCTGCAAGCGTGTGAGAAATCAGCATCTGACAGACATCAGGGATGTTATTAACATTTATGCTGAAAAGCAACTTAACCATAATTGATCCTTATGGGACAGAATCATAATCTAAATATCTGATGTGAAGTTACAAACAAACTGTTCAATGTTGCCCAAATGCAATTTTATAATGACAGCTGGTGAAAAGTTAGTGTGAAAACTTAACAAAAATTGAAGTTTAAATGATGTCAAAGAATATTTTATCATGTGTCACTTCTAGAAAAAGACTTCTTTATTGGAAATGATTTTTCATGGAATAGTACATTTTGTATGTCCTTTTATTTTGGCTTTGACAGAAATACGATTTGGCTTCTTGAATCATTTTTTTGCCATTCTGAACATCCAAAGCAGAACTTTTGTTGAAGCACAGCTTGATCTTGAGACTTGATCACTTTTTTGTCCTCATGCGCAACTGAGGAACAAAGCAGCTTTTTTTAATCACAGAACACTGCGTGTGTCAAGAAGTTCATGTACCAGTGCATCAATTGTTCAGTACATGAGTTTTATGAACAATGACCTTGGATGGACTGTTTGACTGAAGATGTGAAAAGCTGGTATAATTGCAGTACTGCATTTGAATGTAGGCGCATGCTAAATGCGGCGCTCATTCTTCACCATCCTCGACAACCTGCTGAGCTGGTTCTAATTCTAGACACTATTTTGGTCAGATTAGTGAAAGCTTTGGGACAGGTCACCACCTGGGTGAAAAATAATAAGAGAATGAGGTCATCACCATGGCCTCTGAAGAAAGTTGGAAAGCGGTATGTTGGTTCCACGTGTTGCAAAATTCATCATGATTTTGGTATATATGAAATCCTCCACAACCCTTCTCCAGGACCACACATCAAACAGAATTGTACCATACAAGTAGCTTCCAGCTCTGTAAGGTCTGTGCCAAAGGCCAAGAAAGCCAGACAGAAGCAATCAAACCTGTGAACTCTGATTCACAGAACATAAATATGCCAGTCAGATCACAAACTTCACTATGTTTAGACCTAGAGAACAGCGAGTCAAAAACACTCACATATCCTTCTGTGTCTTTTATAATTATGCGTAAAAGCTTAATTATCTTATGACCGTAGGGTAGTGTGTCTGAGTGGTGATTATGCATAGACGAAAATCATTTGCTTACAGGCGGGATTTAAACCACCAATTTATGAAGTGCTGTTTTAAACCCAGGCAGTCTCGGATTTAAATGATCACCAATTAATGTAAATAAACTTTTTTATATCTCTACAAACATAATTAGCACAGATGTGCATAAATGTCACAGGTAAATGCTGAATTAAGCAGCTCAGAGACTAATGCAGCCAAAAAGTCAGATGAGGTCATTGGATAACCCTGCATTATTAATCTCATATTCAGTCTTCACTATTTTTCTAACCTTCACTCTTTCTGCCAGCGGGATGAAGTGTTTCCATAGCAGCCACCACCCAGACAAAGAGTCTCAACAGTGGGCAAGATCGTGTCATCTTGGCCTCCCAATGTCAGTGATAATCTTCATCACAGTTCCCATCCACAGCATCTGGAATCAAAG
>JAZGTK010018521.1:0-11807 GCA_036877625.1 Ambastaia sidthimunki | reverse complement strand
CAGAAGAATATTTTTCTCATGCATGGGCCTACATGACTGTTTGCTTAAGGAGCTGTGCAGTTTCTCATTTAGCATTGTGTAATGTAGCATTAAGTGTGTCAGACACTTCCTGCCAAAACATTTGAATTAAATAAACATATTAATGGAGGACTTGGATGAGACATGGAAAAACAGACAACAAGTGTCAGGAAGTTAATGTGATTGTTTTGTTTAACATTGTTTTTAGGTCACTGCTAAATTCCTATTACTATTGCTACCTGTTTAAGGATTTTAATGTTATTTAAGAATGTTGAAAATAGTATTAATAACAAATGGGTAGTGATCTAACCTTTAACTAGTAGTGTATACAATATATCTTACCATTTGTTGACTTGCTTTCTTTTCCTCAGGGTTTTCAAAGATGGGTGGTGTCAGTCCTGTGTTCTGTAGGCCAAACAAGTCACCTCTCCAAACACTGTGTACAGACCTGAACTATTTGCCATGTAAAGTGTGCCATTTAATTATTCAGTTGTCATACAGTAAATGGGCAGCAATTAAAATATTATGTATGTTGACATTTAAAATGCATATTTTTTTTTTTTCAGTGTTGGTCCCGAATCGAGGCTTTAAAACACTGAAATCCAAAACACGGCGTCTGCAGGGTGGCCTTGACAGTTCAGTGGAGCCTGAGGGATTTACACCATCCTTTATGAAGGTCACCTATACAATATAGTGTTTTCTTTCAAAAGTATATTGACCTAATTTATTATGTGACTCTGATTGGCCTGTCGCCCAATCCGGTGCTCTGTCATGCTCAGTGTTAAACAAGTCTTTTATTAGTATATTATTCACAGGATGAAGCCTTTCAGTGTAATATGAGATCACTCCACAGTGTGAGATTACCGTCTTGGTGTTTGTTTTGCATTAAAGATTGACTGATTCTACATATGTATTATTTACATTGAGTCTGTCTTAATTACTGTTGTATAAAACCCATTAAAGAAACACAAAATAAGATATTTTGAAGATGGTTTACTCTTTCATATAAGTTTGAAACAACATTATCACATTTTTTTTGTTTATTGTTGAATGTTTTCTTTAAACACACATACCAGAGACATACATACCAGAACACATATAGCAGTGTGTTTTGGTATGTATTGTCTCTACATTGTGAATGTTTTTGTATATAAGAAATGTAATTTTTTGTCTGTACATTTAGGGCTTCCTCACGCGAGACAAAGGACCAGATGTTGAAACTTTGGACAAGCTCCTTAAAAGCAAAAACATTCCTGATGGTCAGCATGATGCTTTCAAAACAGGTTTTGCCGAAGGTTTCCTCAAAGCTCAAGCCCTAACACAGAGAACACAAGGCAAGTTATGTTCAAAATGCATTTTTTTTTCTTTGTATTGTTGAATTAAAGAATATTTGTTTAATTTAACTTTCTTCATCCTTCTGTAAAAGAATCACTGAGGAGGACGCGGCTCATTCTTTTGGTGCTCTTGGTGGTAGGCCTGTACGGGCTCTCGAAAACACCTTTCTTATCAGGTAAAAGCTCTGCAGGTCTGGTTGGTCTTGCTGTCTGAAGATGTGTGTACATTATGTGTGCCATGTCTTTTAGTTCTCTGAAAGAAAGATTAACAATCAATAGTGAGGTATTGCATGTTATGTGGTGTTAATGTTAAATGCTCAGGTTTGCTCCGTTGCATTAAGGAATTCTGTGCCTTTAAGAATGCATGATATAGTGCCGTGTGTGAGTGTGTGTTTGGAGTGTGAACTGTAATGTAACCGTTCGGACAGTGAGATTCCGAACCACATCAGGCCTGGACTCAGCAGTGGACCCCGTCCAGATGAAGAACGTCACTTTTGAGCATGTGAAGGGTGTGGAGGAGGCCAAGAATGAGCTGCAGGAGGTGGTGGAGTTTCTCCGTAACCCACAGAAGTTCACTGTTCTGGGGGGAAAGCTGCCCAAAGGCAAGACTTTTTAAACAACTATCCAGGTCAAATCTTAAATACTGTGAGCTTAACCTGTATTAAACAACAAAGAAACTCGGATTCTAAGATCGTCTGGGTTTTTTTGCAGGTATCTTATTGGTTGGGCCTCCAGGTACAGGAAAGACACTATTGGCTCGTGCTGTGGCAGGTGAGGCAGATGTGCCATTTTACTACGCGTCTGGCTCTGAGTTTGATGAGATGTTTGTGGGTGTCGGTGCCAGTCGAATCAGAAACCTTTTCAGTGAGTACCTAAATACTTCCTGTGCTGTTATATCTGAATAGCTTTGTTTATGCGTGATGGCAGCTGTCTATCGTAGAGGAAGGATTGTTTGTCTGTTCTGTAATAGAATCATTAAGGCTGTATGTGCATTCGTTCCCTAGGAGAGGCTAAAAGTAACGCACCTTGTGTCATCTTCATCGATGAGCTGGACAGTGTTGGAGGAAAGAGGATTGAGTCTCCCATGCACCCCTATTCTAGACAGACTATCAATCAGCTTTTGGCTGAGATGGATGGGTGAGTCAAAATGAACACTGATTGACATTAAAATGTAATATGTTCATAATTTCAAGTTCATAATTAAACCACACATTTAATTTTTACAGACGTCCTATTACTTTAATCCTGGGATAGCAAAAAAGCTAAACTAAACATAAAACAAAGATAATCACAATGATGAAAATAGCATTTCATAACGTTTCAAACCTTTAACATTGGATTTAAATGTTAATGTTTGATGTCGACTTGGAAATTTAACATTTAATTTAAGTGGCCATTGATGAGTTTAAGATACACAGAAGCCACAGATCAGTAGCGCACTGCAAACGGAATATGTAAATGTAAAACGGAGGTTACAGCAGTAAAACTATGACTGCACTGTGGTCTAAATAAAACAGTGTGTAATCTTTGTTTATCCTAGAAGTGTTGTCTGTACTACTACTAACTTACTGTTTATTGGCTGCAGGTTTAAGCCAAATGAAGGTGTCATCATAATTGGTGCAACAAACTTCCCTGAAGCTTTGGATAAGTATGTCATTTTCTAAGATTTAAATAAGACACTTTTTGTATGACCGCATAGCAATCAGAAGTACATAGCAGTTTTATGTAAGGAATTTGAAGGTGCCCTTAGTAAGTTCTTAAGTTGTATTTGCCATTATGAAAGTCTTGCACACTAATGGCTAAATATAATATATTTTTTTAAAAATCGCAATTTGTTTCTTAAGTTAGAATTTTAGTACGAAGTTTTTGGTGTCGTTTGTTTGCATGTGCTCACATTGCTAATTTGCCAAAAGATTAGAATGTTCTTTTGTTCTGTAGTGCTCTGATCAGGCCAGGGCGCTTTGATATGCAGGTCACTGTCCCCCGACCGGATGTGAAGGGTCGTACTGAAATTCTTAAGTGGTACCTCAAGAAAATTAAAGTAGACACAGGTGAGTGGCCCTGTAAACGCCCATTCTTTTGTTTTAGTTGTTCTTTGTTAACATCTCCATATTAGACCATACAACTTTCAGAACTTCTATTTTTGTCGTGTAAAGATATAGTACAGTATTCACAGTACAGTAAATGCATGTCATGAATAGTTTTGTCTGGATGTTTAGCTGTGGAGGCTGAGGTCATTGCTAGAGGAACGGTGGGCTTCTCTGGTGCTGAGCTGGAGAATCTTGTGAATCAGGCCGCGCTGAAGGCGGCTGTGGACGGTAAGGACATGGTGACCATGAAGGAGCTGGAGTTTGCCAAGGACAAAATACTGATGGGTAAAAGCATCTATCTTGGTTTCCGTGCATGAATTAAGCTTTTCTGTACATTTGAGACGCATTTAGGATTTAAGGACAGACTTTGCAACTTTTTTTTCCCCCATAGGGATTAGAATTAATGATAAAGTTTCAGTTTATTTTTTTCCTGTCCACAGGTCCAGAGCGCAGGAGTGCCGAGATAGATAAGAAGAATAAAGAGATCACAGCGTACCACGAGTCAGGACATGCCATTATTGCATACTACACCAAAGATGCCATGCCTATAAATAAAGCCACCATTATGCCGAGAGGCCCGACTCTGGGTCATGTAAGTAACTGGTTGTACCGCAATTAAAAATAGATTATTAGAGCGAGTTATATAGCTAGCCTTTATTTTAAGTGTCTTTTCACAATATTTATTGTATTTCATGTTTGATTATATTAGAGGTCATTGATCCCAGCACCCCACCGCGGCTCTGTTCACAGCGACCAGTTTTAGTGCATGTGATAATGAACTACTGCACACGCTGGGCTTGGTGGTGGTCTTTTGTAAATAGCTAGCTATGTTTTAATTGTGCAGTTGGCTTGTGAGTGCTGTTACTGTAATGAGCGAGTCTGTGTTGATGTGGTCACATGCTTGTGTTCATGCAGGTGTCCATGCTTCCAGAGAATGACCGCTGGAGCGAGACGCGTGCTCAGCTGCTGGCTCAGATGGACGTCAGCATGGGCGGCCGAGTGGCTGAGGAGCTCATCTTTGGCAATGAGAATATCACCACTGGTGTGTTGCTGTGGTATTTGATCTGCTGTTGAGTTGTCATTTAAAATAATGTTTTTTGTTACATGCGTTGAAAGACAGTGTGATTGTATTGTGCAGTGACGGGACTGTATTTTATAGATTATTTATTGTACAAAATATTATTCAAGCATTGAGAAGGCACAGCATGGATAGTAAATAAGCTAGCATGAGTCAATTGTTTCTGTTTGTTGTATTTTTGTATAATGTTTTGTTACTTGTTTGTAGGAGCATCGAGTGATTTTGACAGTGCTACAAAAATAGCCAAAATGATGGTGACCAGATGTGGCATGAGTGAAAAGGTGATAAATATAGTTGTGTACTCAGACCAGACTGTCAGATACATGATTTGTTTATGCTTTGCATGTGTAGTTAATAAGTGAGCAAAAAGAAATGATTAAGGCTGCTATTGTCATTTTAGTTTGTAGACAAAACGGAAAAGGTTTTCGTATTTTTATAGCTTTATTTCAAAACACAGTGAGGTGCCTAGATAGTATTGTATTGTATCACAGGCACACTCTTGCTACGAAGGTTATTTTATAATTAGACAGCAAAATTATGCTTTTGGACAAATTTTAAGACATTGCATTTGCCATTTATGGATGAGGAAGTCCCAGAATGCATTGCAGTAATGTCTGTAAAAATATTTATAGGTTGTACAGAGAGTCGAGAAAATATAATTTGAATAATTCTGTTTTATTACACAGTGCTGAAAGACAGAAAGGGAGTTCTCAGTTTTTACAAGTTTTAGAACAAAATTGTCTATATTTGGGAAAAATATTTTTGGGGTAATAATTGTTTTTTTTTTAGTTGGGTGTCATGACATACACGGACCTCACAAAACAGAGCCCAGAAACACAAGCAGCCATTGAACATGAAGTCAGGATACTTCTGCGGGTAAACTTGTTTCTAATCTAACATTTTTACTATTATTTCTTAATATTATATTATTATTTCCTCTAATATTATAGAGTTTTGGGCTTAAATATGTCTTGTGTTATCTTACAGGATTCGTATGAGCGTGCTAAAGCTCTCCTGAAGTCTCATGCAAAAGAGCACAGAAATCTGGCTGAGGCTTTACTGCAGTATGAGACATTGGATGCCAAAGAGATCCAGTTGGTCTTGGAGGGAAAGACACTGGGCAGCAGATGAGAGCTCCCAGAACTGTCAGGCAGAGATTAATGGACCCTTGCAGGCCATGAATGTACATACGCAACAAGAGCTTGGTAGGTCTGTGTTTCCCATTGATAAAATTATATCCTTTTCTGAGCCATATTATTAGTTTTACACCCTTAAGGAAGGTGTAGCACACTTCTTCATGGGAATGTTTTTTAATATGGTGATATGATTCTGGCTTCTGTATTATTTAGCATCTATTTCAGTGTTTCATTGTACCATTGACTGTAAGTGCTGCCTTAAGTGGCGGTTAAGTGGAACAGAAGCAGATTTTGAATAAATCCTTATGCTGTTTGCATTGTTTGAGCCGCATTTGTCTGAGCCGGGCTGAGTATGTTTTATGGTGGCCTTCGAGCAATGTAGGAGAACATATTCTTTACTGAGGGACTATGGAATGTTTCAAAGCACTTTGATACTGGAATTTTTTGTTAAATACTTACCTGCTTGTGAACAATGCTGCTTCTTAATTCCTTAAGTTACAATAAAGAATCAGCTCACAATCCCACCATGTTATTTACATCAATTTTGTCATATTCTGAATGTCCCTAAGATCATAATTACAGTGGCCAAATGAACTCATTTTGTATTTTGCGAAAATTGATGTTTAAGACTAGTCCGGTTCTGTCCCAGAACCTGTTTTCTAATAAAGAACATTATAGCTATGCATAATATCTCTCATTAATTAATTTTTTTACTCAGTCACAGCTGTTAATAAGTCATTAGAGATATGTAATCTAAAGATTAAAAATCTTAAAGGTTATACTGTCTTTGAATTAATTTCATAATGGAACATTTCCAAATGTACAATCTTCCAGAACTCTCCTAATCATCTGATATTCATCTGTTGGGTTCACATGGCAACGGTGACAGCCAGTGTTTTATTCAGCTTTTTTCTATGCATATATTATTTATTCATGTACAGTAGTGCTACACCTATGAGTTTCATTTACCTCCACATATGTTTGCCTTTTCCCCAAGCTTATTTTAGTTGTGTATGTACAGTATATATTTATGATCAATACAAGTAAACAAGGACATTGTATCATTGTATATACGTGTATAAAATGATTTTAGTCTGAGTTTTGCCTGGTTTGTAATTTTGAAATGCTTTTGATGCTGTTGCACATTAAATATTGAATGGGTTACAATGAACTTAAATGAATAAAGAAAACACTGTAAACTATAGTAAGACTCTGTGTCTGATATTTTTATATTGTGACATCTGCATTGGAGAACCATTATCAATTGATACTAATCTTTAACAACACAGTTGCTAAAAGGATTTGGACACAATATCATTTTATTAGACAAAATATGAAACTAAATGGCAATTCATTCATTTTAAAGATTAGGTCAGCATGTTTTTAAATTTCAGAAAAGTATTTCAGAAAAATGCACAAAAATTGCACAAACAATGCTGCCATGTTGTGGCAAAACCCAGTGAAAGTTAGAAATACTGGAATAAATACAATGTAAATAGTCCTATTAACTTTAACCCTGAGTTAATTACATTCAACTACATGGGCAATGATTTTCCTATAATCCCAAGCGTTTAACCGCAAGTTACTTATTGTTACCAGAAAATAAAAAGTTTAAATAAAAAATTTTAATAGCTAATGAAATAAAAAAGCTGAATCAGTTAATACAATCGCCCTACTTGTGTGACATCATTTAATCATAAATCTTTGTTTATAACATTAATTTATAACATCTATCTATTATTTAAAAATTACATTTCGTATTTTTTTTAAACTGTTTAAAGGATTGGTAATGATTGAGAACCTTCTAGAGGGCATTTGTCTGCTCTGCTACATGCTCTTACGCAACCTCCATACTTGCTACATGCAGCCGGAAGTTCCAGCACAGGCAGCAGAGAACGAGAGTCGGACAAGTTTAGTGTAAACAGCAAGAACATGGACGACGACGTGCTGACAACTTTAAAGATTTTAATAATCGGAGAGAGCGGGGTTGGTAAATCAAGGTAATGTTGTTGTTTTTTGTAATGTTTAATCATAGCCGACAGAGGATGAGTTGTCAAATATCATTGGCTGTATTTTCCAATACGATCGAGCAACAATGTCCGCTTGTAATAGCAATAAGTTATCAAAATTTACTCGTAAAGCTTGTTTATGGCTCACGACCATAAACAAAGCGATCTGATGAAACGACGCTTATCTTGGTTTACAATGTTGTTGACTTTCTAATCTGTTGTTTGCTGGCATTTAAATAGTGATGCACAAACAAAAAGGCTACATCTGTTAGTTTGACTTGATAGTGACGATGGTACTGAATACAGTATATACTGGCGGTCACTGTTATCGCATCCCTGTAAATCTTGAATTAGACATGAGCATTAGTGTTAGCTGGCAGCTGTTTAGCAGGCATGCTAACTGCTGGCTGTGTGGCAGTTCACTCCAGACAAAACAGGCCTTAGGTTGAGTTTATAAGTAAAATACTGACTATATATGTACAATCATAACACTGTATAAATGTTTTTAGATATTGACATTTCGTGCTTAATTTCCACAGTTTGCTACTGCGCTTTACAGATGACACATTCGACCCAGAATTAGCTGCAACTATTGGTGAGTCACACGAGTGTTTGTTATTACTAGCTTTAATTCCATAAATAATAACCAGTCATGCTTGGCCTTTAATCGGTTAATACTCAAAATCATTAGACTTCAGGAAAACATTTTTGTTCTTAACAAACAAGCAAAAAACAAACTGGTCAATAAACACTTAATGGTAAAATACCATTAATACCAAAATGTAGTTTTACCTACAGTAAAATAATTCTTTTGGGACATCATTTTTAAATAATTTTTTTTCTGGGGTCTTATTTAGGTGTGGATTTCAAAGTGAAAACAATTGCAGTAGATGGCAACAGAGCAAAGCTGGCCATTTGGGTAAGTACAGCAATACATTTAAGGCCTATGGAACATAATATCTGTCAAGTGTACACTATAGCTAACAGTTGTTTTATTCCACTAGATGTCACTATGTCATACTTTGTAGTTTTAAGTGACATTGTCCTGTACATGTTTAAAAACCTGCTGACATTTTTAATTTGCAGGACACAGCAGGTCAGGAGAGGTTCAGAACTTTAACACCAAGTTACTACAGAGGAGCCCAGGGTGTCATTTTGGGTTGGTGTTTTTTTATAGTTGTTATTGTCTATCATCTAGACTTGTTACATTAGTTTGTGTCAGTATGCTGAATTTAAAAATTAATGTTACTGTTGTTTTCTTATAGTGTATGATGTAACAAAGCGGGACACGTTCACAAAGCTTGAGAACTGGCTTAATGAGCTGGAGACATACTGCACACGCAACGACCTGGTTAAAATGCTAGTCGGAAACAAAATAGACAAGGTTTGTTTGATTTGTTTTGTTAATTTTCAAAATTATCAGACTCTGTCATATTTTGGTGTACAAACTTGAATAGTATTTTAGTTTACAGATATAAACTAAATCAGATATAACAGTTAATTTATATAGTGATATAAATCAATTTCATGTTAATGTTGTCTGAACCAACAATGACCATCAAAAGTATCACCTGTGGTTTGAACAGCTTGGTCTGTTTGTTGTGTTCACCAGGTCTTTTAAATAATATTTGGCTTATTGAAACCGAAGGAAACAAAATAGTAATTGTACAACTTTGTTTACGAATAAAGTCAAGCAGAACCATGAACTCCATTTGGAGTTGCTTCTAACTTTTATTATTATTATTATTCAGAATTATACATTGAGTGATCTGTCTGTTGCAGGACAGCCGTGAAGTAGACAGAAATGAAGGCTTGAAGTTTGCGCGGAAACACTCTATGCTTTTTATCGGTAAGTTTCCTCTGTCTTTATTTGTTTTGCTTTCAGATGTATTGGATGTTTCCAGTTGTAATTTAGTCTAATTTTCTGTGTTGGCACCATAGCTCCCTTGTTAGTCATCAGAAGATTTAAATGAGCTTGATGATCTGACTCAGTCCAGACAGTTTTGTCTTGCCAGGGTTGTCTTTATATTTTCCAGGAGATCACAGATATCAGAATGTCTGTTGATGTAATTTACTTGTTGAACAGATAACTTCTGTAATAGCAAATGCATGGTCTTGGAAAGATCATAAAATTTGAAAATAACTAAGTGCTTGTACACTGTGATTATGAGAGTATATTGGTTTAGGTCTTTAGGACCATTAAAATTTTAACATTTTTATTTACAATACGTATTGGCATAATGCAAAAGATTTGTTATTTGCATCGCTGTAATGTAAAACAAAAAAACAGACATTTTTACTGTATTACAGTAAAAAGTACAATTACAGGAAAATGTCTGCAATGCAAAAGATTCCTTTAATCAAATTTGCGGGGGAAAGTAAAACGTTTCAATGCATTATGGTATGTATTTTTGGAGGAAATTGTTGTATTACATAATCGTAATAGGCCTAAAAAGTTAAAAGTGCAATAAGTATGTGTGTTGTATTGGATATGTGCTGTTGCACAGCCTAATAAACTTGTCACTGTTTAGTTTTCATTGTTATCAGTGTAATTAATCATCTTTGTAATGTAATGTCTCACTTTTGAAACTTTAAACTGCATGACATATTTCTTTCTTCAATGATTCACTTTTCCCTTTCTCTGTATTTCTTTCTCATCTCTTTCCATCCTGACCCACGTGATGTGATTATCAGAGGCTAGTGCGAAAACACGGGACGGAGTTCAGTGTGCCTTTGAAGAACTAGTGGAGAAGATCTTGCAGACGCCGGGGCTTTGGGAGAGCAGCATCCAGGGCCACGGGGTCCAGCTGTCTGATCAGGAGCAGCCACGTCAGGGTGCCTGCGGGGGCTACTGCTCCCTGGTTTAACACATTACCTCCAGAACCACAAACTGTGATGGAAAGCATTGTTTTCATTTCTAAATGAAAGTTTCTGCTGAGGGGGAATGGTCTGCTTCCTCTGAGCTGGCCAAGGGGACCTTTGCAGTTTGCACACCCTGTCACACAGAGTCCCATAATTTTGTTAAATATTATTATTGATTGATGTATCACAGTGCTACATTACCAGTAGCTTATGTAATAATTTATGCAAAGTACATCCAGGTTAAGATTACATTGAGTTGTAAGCAGTAACAGAGAATATGTTACTGTTATGTAGTTATTGAACTCCCTCAGCAGGAGGACAGAGTTGAGATGATTTCCCCTCAATGCGAGCATCGACCAGATGCGTGAATAGATGCGACTGAGATATGGAGAACCTAAACTCATTCAGTCTGATACGTGTCCTGTATACATTTTCTAGTACATGTTAAATTCCTCTCGTGTACTATGCTAATTTCTTCTTGCTGTAATCTCTGCTGCTGTTTCTCTGATTTTAAAGTTACCTAATTTTATTTACATTTATATTCCTGTGTTTTTTTTTGTAATCTTTTCCTCTGAAAAGTTGTGTAGCATGCTCCTAACCTTCTTTATAGATAGAAACATTCTTTTATATATTACTGGCTGGTCTGATTCGTCAATGCTAAAATAATTCAAGACAGTACAGTACTACTAGTAGGACTACACTGTATTTAAGGTTGCTTTGTTAATGTAATCTCTGATGACCTGTAGTTCTATCTGAATATTATACACAAGATTACCCCACTGTGTTTTAGACTTTGTCAGTCATCACCATGCAATTGATTTTCTTGTTCAATGAGAATGAATACCAAAAATAATATATGTATTGTAACGCTTATTTTTATGGCAAAGACTTCCTGTGACTTGTAACTTAGTAATCTTGAAGTTTCTTCTGCTTAAAGGTTTTAGTTGGTCGCAGGAAAGTCTTGATCATGCCTTAATATTAGCGTTGCATGTTTAACATTATCTTTGCTGCCATTCACAATGAATCTGTAGAAATATAGCCAGTCAAAATGGCCAATGATAAATGGTTGAATGATATCATACATATTTACAATAAGTGGTCATTTAAACTTATTGATAACTTATCTTGGCTATAAAGTTTCAGTATTTATGTTTTTGACTTGCATTCCTCTAACAGAGATGTTTGTTCTGCTCCAGAGAAATATATCCAGTCATGTCAAGAATTACTTATGACTTCCTGTAACCACAAAACCAAACACTAACCAATACCATAATTAGGAC
>JAZGTK010018520.1:0-11808 GCA_036877625.1 Ambastaia sidthimunki | reverse complement strand
CAATCACATACTGTAGTTGGTCTCCAAGACACAAGTTCTAATAATTTTTCAATAAGAAAGCTGTCAGTCGCTAAACTCATGAAACTCTTGTAACCTCCAGGCAATTTTTCATGTAAATAAAGCATTTGTATATATTTGGAAAATTCCTGTGGACTTGTATTTGTGTGGGAAACAATTCATATCTGATTTTTACTGAAAGGCACAGCTTCTTGTATTCTATGATCGCTGCTTATGATTCATTGCATGAGTGAGGCATACTGGGAAGGGTGTCTCTTCAGGATTGATCCGTCTCCAGTGGCGACAGGGCGCTTGATTGATTTATCGTCCAGAGCTCCTCCACTGCTTAGCTTTTAATGAGACAGTAATAGCCCCTGGACAACTCTGAGATAAATGCAAGCCAAACCCAGGCTGCCCGTGTGTGTGCGCGCAGGCATGCGTGTGTGTGTGTGTGCGTGTGTTCAGAATATATAACCATGAGCACAATCAATTCCATATAAACTGACCAAAGCCAGACAGAAAAAATGATACAGATATAAAGAGAGGGAATTGGAGGATAGATTAAAAACTGAAAATATCAAAACTAAGAAGTCAGTTAGTCAAAAAGGAAAGTGAACTTGGCCTACAAGCTTCTCGCAGGTTTTATGTTAACATTGGGTATAATGTTCCCTCCCATCAAAAGCCACATCTACCCCAAAAAATTCAGAATGTTTAGAGATTGCACTTTTGAGGCTCAGAGGACCTAATGGGGTTCTAATGGGTTTTATTAAACTTTGTCTCACATAATTGAGGTTAGTATAAATTATAAGACATGGAAACAAACAAACATGATTGCAAATTTGATATTGACACATTGAGATCTCCTCTAAAACTCTAAAGGAAACACATGTGAGATTACTCACACTTGGTAAGACAAATCTAAATAGCGAAAGACCTAAAAGTCTTGATTTGCCCTCGATTTAATGTCAGTGTATTAAGGGAGAAAAACGGAACCCCCCCAAATAAACAGAAACATGCTTAAAGACCATGTCACAAACAGATAATCAGAAAGGGAGGGGGGAAGAAAGATAGTAAACGAGAAAGAGAAAGGGGTGGGATAGGGGTAAAAAGAGAGACAGAAAGCAGCAGGAAACAAGAGACGGGTGATTGCCAGCGCTCTGTCAGTCTGGGTGCTAATTAAAGGCTTCTCTCTGTCTGTGCACTCTGCAGTCAGCCGCCAATTTTCACAAGCATTAGCTGGCATGGCCGCTGGCATCTCCTGGCCCCTCCTTCATTGCTTGTCATTTTGTGGGGAAAGGGCACATCACCAAGCCAACCTGTGATTTGAACAGGAGATAATGGAACGGAGAGAGAAGAGCATCTATTTCACACGTACATATTGCTTGGCGCAAAGGTGCGGTCACACGACTTTCATTTACACACACACACACACGGTGCCCTCGCAGCCGTACACGGAGGCCACATGCTCCTTACTTATATGCCACTCTGCTCTTGAAATTAAATACACAAGACATGTAATCTTTGATGAATACTGTAATTATTGCTCAACATTTTAATTGCAGTGATAAGGTGATACCCTGATGGGAATAGTCTAAATTCTAAAGTATTTACCACCTTAGGCAATAGAGTAGAATTCCCTCTGTTTTAGAAAGAATAATGGTACTGTCTAAAGGGGAGCGATGGGCTTACAGTCATGATAGAAATCAAAGCCTGCAGGGCCAGGCGATTGTGTTTTGGGACTACTGCCTCGGATGTACTGGGTTGCATTGAGTGATTTGTAGTTTGGAAAGAAAAACTGAGGGAAAAGGTGGATTCTAGACTATTTCTTGCCTATAAAATATAATACCAACTTCTACCTTTTGCTACTTTCCAGTCTCTGTCTCTTCTTTTAATTGGCACCTTATTATAGATGGACCTTTCTGCATCCATCTTTACCTATATTTCTGAGTAAATGAGGTTTGTATTCCCCAAGCACATTACTGTACTATAGGCGCAATATATAAACCATTTACCTTTGACGTGTGAGCACACAGTGTGCATTGAAATAGGCATGTACAGAATTATTTATGTGTAGGGTACTCCTATGTATAATTCAAAGATTTACTCATTTGCACATGACCTTTACCTACTAGAAACTAAATGATGCTATTCTTTAAAATTAATTTGCCTTTTTTGACTTATACTTTAAAACCTACCTCTTCTAATAGGTTTATAAAAATGTTTATCAAATGATTAGACCGCAGTTGCCTGTGTGTTCAAGTGTGGTTTTCTCTGTTTCTGTGTTTACAGCTGGTTTGGGCTTATGTTGTCTACACACACATACACATCATTCGCCCACACACTGTTCACAAGGACCACGTGGCTCTGTCCTGGGTCACTATGCTAAAACCCACGCTTAACATTGTTTTAGCATTCCGATAATGTTCTATTAGCACCCTATGAGCAAACCCTTAAGGCCATCTCACACATTATACTGCTGATGAGCCGACAGTCTCAGAGCGATGTGGGCATCTTCCTGTTTATCAGCTCCCAATTCTGTTAAGCTTGTGTGCATGTGTATTTGTTAGAGAAAAAGCCTGAAAATGTTAAAAACAAACCTCGAATGTGTCAACCAAGTCCTAAATTTCAGCGTGAGGGTGAAGGGGTCGATGATGTAATACCCCTGAGTGACCTCGTAAGCAGAGTGTAGGTGGAATGGTAGGAGTGTGATAGTCTTATCTCATCAGGTAGAAGCGAGAGAGAGAGAGCATGAATAGCCTTTTTACACGCATCTCATTCAGAAGCCTGTGTCTCATGTTAAAATTGTTAACAAACATTACCAAAAAACAGCACAACCCAAGCTTACAAATGTTGCTTCCTGCATGTTTTTTAAGATGCATGCAGAGGATTTATATTCAGTTTTGTTAAAAAAAAGCATTCAGCAAAAATTATTAATTGTAACTAATTATTAACAATTATTCGTGAACAAGTTTTGCTCAAAATTAATGTTAAGACATTCTATTCTCCACTAATCATTGGATAAGGGAAACCAATATTTATTAGGGAAATATTAATAATTGATTAGGCTCAATTACAACTATGAAGTAAATATTCACATCAATCAAGAGTTCCCCAAATTAATCTAACAGTCTTATAGAGTATGTAGCAAAATCTGAGTATGTAGCAAAATCATATTCTCCATTACAAAAATTAACAATGGTTTTGCTACAGCAACCATAGTTTAACCATTGGCATTTGTAGTAAAATTATGGTTATAGAAATGATAATAAGTGCAGCCGAAAACAAAACCTGGTGACTGCACTTTTACTATAATAAAATGTTTTGTGTTACGACTCTAACTCTTGTTCACTGAAAAGGCAGTAAGATGCTGCGTTGTATGGCAACATTTTGGGGAACACCCTCAGCTTGTAAGCATCTGAAGCATGTGTGAAATTCCAGAGACACAAACCGATCTACTTCCGCTGAACCAAATCTCGCCCATATCAGCTCCACCATCTGGGGGTTGAGTCTGCATTTCCTGGGCCTTAGACTCCAAGTTCTGAACCCCAGGGATATACATTGAGTGACATGAACTTCCTCTGGGACCACAGGAGGACCTGGTGGGGCAGTCTTCAAAGAGGGCATGACCTCAGGCCCCCCAGTGATTTTTGACCACTGACATATTGTCTGTCTGAATTAGGACGTGATTGTCCCTGAGGTATTGGAGGAAGCTTCTCAGAACTTTGAATACAGCCAACATTTCCAGACAATTTATGTGCCACAAGAGAAGATGGCCCCCAATGAGCACTCAAAAAACGAGAACGATGCTTGGATCTCCAGGCTGTATTGGGGGAACCCTGTTAGAAACCCTCCTTCTGGTGTTGTCTATATGAGGAGCTTGTTGATGGCTGGGGATGCTCCTTGGCAGTGGCCGTATGAGCTCGAGAACAGAGGTAAAAATCTTTAAAAACTACACCTAAAAAGCGAGAGGGCATTTAGAAACAATTTGGGGTTCCTTTATATAAATGATATAAAATGTGTGATTAAAAAGGATTTCTTTGTCTTAAAGTGAATGAAGTGAGTGAATCTCTACAGTCATTCTATCTTCATGCTAGTTTATGGGTTGCTATGGTCACAGAAGGTCTGGTTTTGCATCTGGATGTTAATTGCAGTTTGGGGGTAGTTCTACATACACCACTGAGCCCAGCTTACTTGTTTACTTGAGGTATTTGTTATGTAAAAAAAATACAACTAGTTATTTTGTGTCTGATCTGTCTTTGTCACTACAGACATAATACTCTGGCAAAGTTATGCATAGCATTGCTTTTTAAATCTTTTACATTTTAATGTTTGACATTTGAATAATACACTTATATATCAAAATGTCACATCACAATTTTTGGAGTTTTCCATTTAATCCAAGATATAAGACTCGTTTGAAACACCCACAAGAAAACAAGATTACAAGCATAAACTAAGCTAGAGCATCAGCTTTAAACTGACTGCAATCACTCAGTAATTTTCCTGGATCAAATAAACCTAATTATTTAGTTGAGCAAATGGTTTCCTTTTTGTCAAGCTGAGCTATGGGCTAACAAAAATGTAGCTGTGGGAATTATGTTGTGAATAAAAATCAAAAACACATCAAAGCTATGTTAGACTTTGCCTACAATTAGCACAATGTACTTTGGGCATTTTATCACGCAGCTTTCTGAGGTATCACCCTGAGATGCTTTTTAAACAGTATTGAAGGAGTTCCCATTTATGCTGGGCTCATGTTTTCTTCATTATTCAGTTAAAATGAATTTTAAGAAAACTGTTTAAATAAAACTTTGTAAAAAGAAATCTATGTTGGCATAAATACATTTCAGCAGTGTATATATTAAAATGTATTTAATACATCTGTTTCTACAGAAGTGTGGCCCACAGCTTTTATAGGTGTTCTCTGTTGCACATTTACTGTAGTTTGACAGGATTGCCCAAGTTGTTAGGATCCACCCACCTCACTCAGTCAAAATAAATTTTGTCCTGGTGGGTGACATTATCTGAACAGCTGTACCTCAAGCTATTCCTACCTCCTCTCCAGCAGCCATTCTGTCCCCCTTCTGCTGTTGTGTACACCTCTTCTCACCTGCTACCCAGCATGCATGTTTAGTACGTCCTGTAAATTTAAAATCCACCACATTTATTAGAGATGTATTTTTAACTCTTCATTGCCTTTATGTAAAAAAGAACTGTTATTCAGGCATACAATAATCACAAATTAAAAGCAGATATTACAAAAGGCAGTAATTTGTATTTGACTGGGCTGTATTTTGTATTTTTTTCTTGTCAGTCCATCCCTGTGTTTGCACATATCATTCTGCAAACAATAGCGTACAATGCATCTCTGTGACGGAAACCAAAGTGCCTCTCACTCTCGCTCCCTTTTTTATTACACTTGAACGTGAAGACTCACCTCCGCTACACACATTTTCACAAAGCCTAATAATCTTCACATGCATTGTGATGGTGAAGGCAGACAGGGCGGTTAATTGGCTCCCCACTCGAGTGACAGCTACAGTGGAAATTTAAACCGCAACAGGAAAAAGGGTGATATTAAGTACTGAAAGCAGTGCATTAAATTATAAACCTCCCATCAGTCACACCCATAGCCGTACGTGTGCACGCACGCTCACACACTGAGCAGATGAATTGTCTGCTGTCAGTTCTTCCTTCTTAAATGCATGCAGGGCTGGAATCATTAGCCATTCTTGGCCCTGGAGCGAGAGAGAGGCTGACAGAGAGATCTTTACCTGTAATAGATGTCAGACTTAGCAAGACTCTCTTCATAAGTGCCAATCTGCTGCCGTGCAGGTAGCAGCTGGGGAGGAGAGCCGAGGAAGAATAATGATGAAGAGAGAACGATAGGAAAAGAGAGTGAAACGACACTTTTAAAGGTTCTTTGGTTAGCAAAAGCTAAAACACATCATTATGAAAAAAATGTAAATGCATGTAAATAAGACAATTATGATGACAGTTTTTTTAAAGAAAGAACAATACACTTGGCACTGCTGTTTTTAGTCTTTTGTGGTTTGTCTTTTTTGTTTATCTGCTGTTATACTATTTCATATATTATTACTTACTGGACTACTGCAGAATTCTCCTCTAAACTATACTGTGATGTTTCAGGAATGGTGGTTGTCTGTCTGGGTGCCAAAATGTTGTTCCTGTCATCACTTCTGCCATTGTGCTTGATTTTAATATTTATCTTTCCAGGAAGTGCTGGGAATCTGGTTACTGTGTGTTGACTTCACCTAAAAAAGAGAAAATTTGCACTCCATTATTTGTTTAGTAATTTTAGTGTGTGCACTAGCAAGGATGTACATTTAAGGAACCATGTTCCTGTGCGGGTAGTCCTGATTTTTTTTTTTTATTGTAATAAAGGCATTTAATCTGCTAGCATGACTGATTGTAATCAAGGGAAGCTAGTGAGTTTTATCTCACAGGTTATTAACTTTATATCTCACATGATCCAAAGGAATGACACTCCTACTGCTTCTGTCATGCATTTTTTATGCTTTCCATTAATGTGGAATTTCCATAAATTTTAAATGCATGTTATTCTTTCCCTTTGGGTATAAATCTGTGTCCTATACAGAGCTGAAACATGTTTTTTATTATTTCTTAGATAGCGCCATTACTGTAATGTTGTCTTGTCCTAACTGCAGTTAAAATGTATAGCTCTAGAGGAAGAGATGTCCTCGCCCTTATAAGTGTAGAAAAATACATTTTGCTGACTGAGCATATGATACTCCATTCCTGTCTACTCTAACATCCAGTGAGCTTTTCCACTTTTCGAAAACACTTTTCTCCTCACTGAGTTTTGGTAAAAAGACCATTTAGGTTAGAGAACATCAACTCTTTCCACTGTCCTTCAACCCATCACCATTAAAAGATCCCACCCGTATGATCTGCAACAGTAGAGAGAGATAAGAGAGAGGCAATCAAAGAAAATTGTGAGCCATATTGACTGTTTGTTTCTTTTTCCCCTGTTAGCCTATTCTTCCTCAATCATTTTGCCTTCTCTGCCTTCTTTAACTTGTGCTCTTGTGTGTGTCTTTAGGAGACTGTTTCTACTGTTATAGTTCTTTGTAGCTGCCTATTTTTTTCAGAAGAACACAAAACTTTCTTTACATTAGATGGGAAAAACTCCACTGGTTTTAGCTAGGAATGCATTAATTTATGCTACAGACCTTTGTCAGCTGCTCTTAACATATCAGCCACGTTCATTGTCTCTAATGCCCTCATCAGTACACTGAGAAAGCTAATCCAGCTTATGTTGGTCTTCCTCTGACCCTGCTGCCAGCACCACAGTCAGCTGATTAACTGACTCTGCATTTATGCTTTGTTCATACAGGGTGCTGAAATTAGTTTATCAAATCATACCTGCTCTCCCATAAGAGCAGCTCTCTGACAGAAACAGTGGGCTTCATTATTTTTTTACAGTGAACAATGTGGTGGAAAAAAACGTAGAAAACCATTTAAACACACATTCATTTAAAAGTATAAAAAAAAACATTACAGCATAATACTTCCCTTGAACAACGTTCTTTAAGTTTTCCAAATCTCACTCCAACCCATAATTATTCATTTCCCATTCTCCCTGCAATTAAACCCTCTTTAACATTCTAACATTCTTTCGAGATCTATCCTACCCAATTTTTCCATGTCCAACATTATTAACAAACGTACTGTAGTCTTTATCCTTCCTGTAAATATATTTTCCACAAACGTTGCACATTCAGGCAATACTATTTGGCCTCAGATGATACAGGTAGATATGACATCTACTGGCAGGGGTTCAAAGAGTTAAACCCCTTAAAAGTTCTGAGATCTGCAGAACAGATAAAAATGTATTGTTAGCTCTTTCATTTCTTTCTGATTATGTAGTGTTGTTTTATTAAAGCTGGGGTAGGTGGTTTTTCCAAGAAACATTGTTTGTTATGCTGGTTGAAAATTTTAGCAATCACTAAGTAAAGTGGTCTATATAAATGTGTGTATGTGTGTGTGTGTGTGGAGTTATCCCAAAATAATCTTTGCACCATTTGTGTGATAAAAGCTAGGGTAGGCAATTTTAGAGACAAAGTCTTTTTTGATATAGCACAACTGTTTCGAATTTAAAGAAAAAAAGAAAGAAAACTACTTAATTGATTAAACATACAGTATCGCTGACCTTATTTAAGCACTTCTAACTTGCAAGACTGGTAAAAATTCAAACTCTTTGGTTCTCATATTTTCTCCATACAACTTGTAAACTAATGTTTTGTCAGTTTGTCATAAAACTCATTTGGTTCAAGTATACTGCCTTTCTCCATTACTTCTGCTTCTCAAAGCACTAATTAACTTGCATTCCCAAGTCTTCATTTAAGTATACAGACTGAAGATTAGGCTCCTTTCCATTTATGTCAGCCTATGCTATTTTAAAATCTTCAGTACAGTTACAGACTCCAGCATAAACGACACAGCTGTTTGCTTAATTAAACTTTAAAACATTAAATTTTCTCAACTTAGTTTTTAACCTTCAAACCAGCGCCATCAAAAGTGTTTTTACTGGTGTAAACCTTCATTCAAGGTCAAATGTATTCATACTCTCATCTGCTTCGGTTAAAGCCTGCAAGTTAGTATAGTATGAGTTTTGTGACTTATAAACTGCATGTCCAATATTGGCACACTCAAAAAACTAAAACTAAAGTATAGATTTGCTCACAAACAAAACGTGTTTCAATGCCACATTCTCCCAGCTCAGTTGGAGCAAGTATTGTTCTCAATACTCAATAACGTCATCAGGATTGAACAATGTTACATTAGAAAATGTGTTACTTAGTAACAATGTTCCATTTATGACTTCTTTGAAACCAGTTACATTCATGCATTCAACAATGTTTTCATCCATTTTTCAACCCAGGTCACTGGCATTGCTAGTGTCATGCTTATTAGTTACTGAAAAACAAACCATTGTGCTGCTACTATTACATTATTCACCCTTGATGCTTAGGTCATATTTTCACAGCCACTTCACACCGAACTCTAAACAATGTATCTCCCACTGTAATGCCCTCTCTAATGTGCTGAAGCACACACCTGACTCCATAACAGAGCAAAAGAGATGACACGGGCTCACCTGGGAGTGATGCATTTATACACCTCTCAACAGTAACTAAACATTCACTATATTAGTCAACTAAATATTAGCATTTGCAGAGTCAACAAAAAATAAAGTTTGAAATAAAGAAATTAGAGGCAAACTTTCTTCGCCAGTATACAACTCCTCCAGAGAGAGCGAGAGAGAACGAGAGAGAAAGAAAGAGAGATACAGACAAAGCAGTGTGCTTATCAGCTCCAACAGCCTGTGTGCAAGCCATTCAAGTGTATTTACTGTAGCAATTTGCAGCAAGCTCTGTAGGTTTATATGTTTGCATACATACAGTACCTGACATTGAAGTCCTGCTCTTGTATGGCAATGTAAAAGAGTAAAAGATAAAGAAGAGTGTGTGACCTTGCAGACATTACATAGACCTTTAAAACATTCCTGCATTGGCTGTTTGAATTTGTTCCTAATTGCAGTGTATTCAATTAAATACAGAGTTTAAAAATGCCACAATAAGGCTGGGTAATTTACCATCTAAGATTTAAAAGTGTTGTGGCTCTATATTGAAGTCACCTTACTTTCATCCGTATGGCCTGTGGGAGTTTGTTTTGGTTCAAATTGATCCTTTCAGATCTAAACACTTTTGTTCAGCAGTCTCTTCACTTTAATTTGGCATTTCACACTGAGTTTGTGGCTGATTACACAGCAAAATAAAAGCATGGGAGGTCATGTGGAAATTTGATGGGGGCAAAAGAAATGTTGTTTCGCACCCACTAAATGTCATATTACAATAAAACCTATTATTTTATAAATAAGTGCTGTGCCATATTTACATAATTTTCATTGTCATTCTCAGTTCAAACATGAATTTTTTTCTATATAAACTAGACTCAATAAATATGTGGCTTAAATTTGACCACTATTTCAAGCTAAAAATGTTCCATCAATCGTAACATATTAATTTGAATTAGGAGTAATACATCAAAACATGCAAAATCAAAACAGATCACACCTTTAATTTACCACAATGGACCACAGTAGTCTCTAATGATACACTCTTACACTTCTCAAAGGTCTTCAAATGCATCCTAAAGGAATATTTAAATATTTAAATATTAAAGAAACATTGACGGATTCTGATATGTTTAAATTTCATTAGAGAGATAGCATAAATTACGCACTAAATTACCCACCTGACAAGTATTAAACGCTCCAATGTTCTTTTGGTGTGTGTTACATTTAATACTGGAAGCAAATAAAGGCTGAACTGAACAGCAGAAGATAAAACAGTATAATGTTAAGGTTTAGGACTCTTCTATCGAAACATTTGTCTTTCCTCTCAACTATACAAAATAAAGTAAAGTAGATGGGCAGTAAGGGAAACTGTCAATGTCAAAATAATAACAAAAGAATAATGATGAAAGAGTATGAAATTGCCTCATACTGGGCAGAATTGTGAAATGTATACAGGGTGTAAACAGAGACAAAGTCTTTGCAATTATTATGTTGTTAAGCAACTGAAAAAGGCACAAATGTACAGTAAGGACATGTCAAAACTTCTCCAGGGTCCCCAAACCCCCACAGGCCCCAAACACCATCTTTACCATCTTTAGGTTTGATAATTATTTTTTTAACTAAATGCCAATAAATCATATTCCAATAAACTGAAACTTTGTCACTGTCTGATTCAAATGAACTCTTTAAAGTGAAATTAATAAAATGAATACATTGTATATATAATGTATTTTTTAATAATAATCATGCCTGTGATTGATATAGCTGAGGTAAAGGTTGTCAGTTGTGTTTAATAATGAATACTTCCATATCTGCAGTGCTGAGACTCCAGGAGCAGCTGCAGGTATTTATCACATGATGGAGAAGTGTGTTATAAATGGGACTCAGTATGCAGATCACGCCCTCACATTTAATACACCCCAAATATTTGCAGGTTTTCAGATCGGCCCATTTACACAATTCCAGCCACAAAACATGTTTTGATTTAAACCACCTTGAAAATGCCCATCGATTTTTTTTTTCTAGATTTTTGTGATCCCTGATTAAAAAGGGTCCTGTGGAGAACAATCCTCCTCCATATTGACAAGAAATTTTGTTAGCGTGCGGCAACATAAACCTAAAATAAACTCACAGCAAGCGTGTGTAATTGATCCGTTTGGCTAATGTACAACCGGTCCAGGGCATCAGTTCCACATTTCAGACTTTCTGGTGTAAAATTCCTTGACAGAACCACATCATCACCGCCCGGTGTCCTACAAGATAAGGATGACCTTGTTTAGAAGTTTCAATTCAGAGATTGCGAGATGCTGTTACTTTGAAGAGGTTTGCCACAGATTGTGGCAGTTGATGGCAGTGGGGCGCTGTGGGCGCTGATTGCAGAAGGAGAGAGGAGGAGAGAGGGCATTTAATTTAGACCCTAACTGGCCCCTCCATCTTTCCACCACACAGGGAGTTAATCAGCACTTAAGCAACGAATTTGGTGACAAGGGTGGAGAAGAAAAAACTGAAGGGGTTGAGCGATGGTGAAGGCGAGGGGAAATGGAAAAACAGGCAGCGAGAGTGGATGAATTAGATGGATAAATATAATAATAGACAAGCTGATGGACAGAGATTAGCTTTCAAATTATAGCAGTCACAAGGGGTTCCTGTATTGCACCATTACTCTCCTCTCCAGCAAGCTCTGGTTT
>JAZGTK010018519.1:0-11809 GCA_036877625.1 Ambastaia sidthimunki | reverse complement strand
AGCAATGAGGTTGAATATGACATCTATTCACATTGACAGCAATGAGGTTGAATAATAAATCTATTCACATTGACAGCAATGAGGTTGGTATTATGTCAATTCATGTCATTAACATACAATCCCTTCAGTATACATAATATATGGACAAAATGTTAAGAAAAATCTTGCTCTAAACTTCAACATGTGACATTTAAGAGTACAAGATCTAAACCAAGATATGAGCAGATCAAAGACATTTGCTGATCGCTTACTGTACGCTTACTGCATTACTTTTTATTTTAAATAGAGCTGGTTTTAGAAAGCACGTGCTCAGTCTGTTCCTGGAAACAATATTGAGAAATATTTCTTCTCTTGGGAAATAATTCTTAGAAATCCTAGAACAGCACTACACTTCAAGTGTACAATAATTTACCGTAAATCATAAATAAAGAACAAAATAATAAACAAAAACATTACATTTTCAATTAAGAACTGGATAGTTATAGTTTTGACAGAAACTTTGTCTTAGTTTTGCACATAAAAATAGTTTTTATATTTGATCACATTTTTACTTACTGTTTCATTTTTACATTTTATACTTTCTGTTTCATTTTTCTTCCCTTTTCGCACAATACTTGAGGAACTGCATATTCAAAATAATCTCAGTTTGGACTTTGGATGATTTGCTCAATAAAGTTCAATGTTTCATGTCAATTTAGGTTTAGGTGACCTTGAAAGACGCCAATAAATAAAATGCATTATTATTATTATTATTACTATTATTGTACTATTTGTCAAATAAACCTTTTGCTAATTAAACATGATATAATTGTGTAAAATTAGGAGTGGATTTAAACTGAACTTACATTCAACTTAAAATAGCAAGAACTATGATCATTATGGAATAATAATTCACTTCTGTCAATAAGTCGCTTTTTCTCTGCGAATGTATATGCGAGAACCCCCCCATATTGCAATCAACATTTATTTAAAGTTATTTACTGATAAAAAAGAAGAAAAAACACACACAAGGGGTCCCTCTACCAAGCTGGGACTCTAGGTCATTGCCCAAATGGCCTTTATGACGGATCAGTCCTGTTTAGCATTAAACAGTATTTAACATCATGCTGGACATTTATAATTCAACACCATTGACTACAGTCTAGCCTCTGCCGCCAACAGACTGTTTGATGTATATCGAACTAAGATGGCTAGAGCTGGTGGAATTCAACCGCTTTAATCCTGTTGGCTTCTACGGCACTTTCCGAATCTCATTTGCACCATTATTTAAAAGAGCCACTGTTTAGTTTCATGCTGGTAAATTATTGCAAAAGCAACAACGGTGAGCGCCAGCCTTAGCCAACATTCAGTTTCATTCACTGTATGAAAAAAGCAGCATGAACATTCTTAGAAATCTCTCCTCCTGTCTCAAGAAAGAAAGAATGTTTAACACGTAAAGCTTGCACGACAAGCTGGCAAGTGTATTGATCTAATTGAATCATCCCAGCGTATTCCTGCTGATAATGACAGCTACAGTATCACAGGCATAGCTGAAATAAATCTTACCTCACTTATAAGTTCATTGGCAATATACAATCATATCTAATTAGTAGAAATACCACTGATGGGAGGTGGCTGCAGTATTGAGAAGGCTCATTAACTCTGATGTTCATCACTGGGCAAAAAAAACACAAGAGGGTCTTAGGCCCTCCCCATCCATGCTCTCACATACGTTTAAATTTACATAAAAGCGGCAAAATAGGAAAAAGAGAAGGGTGGGATGGGAAAAATGGGAACGCGGAAGGGATATCTTTATATCAGTGCAAGTTAACAATTTTCCACTTGATTTAAGAAAGGCTGGGAAGTCTCTGGGGCCTATTAGAAGAGCTTTCTACTGACCACAAAGCAGAAAGAGTCAGCACATTTTACATTACTGAGACAGAGAGCGACAACGTGAGAGAGAGAGAGCATGCGTGTGAGAGAGAGAGAGACAGACAGAATCTATGGTGGTGCGAGCTATGATGAAAGGCTGGGGAGAGAGAATAGTGACATAGCGATAGAGGCATGAGAACGGAAAGAGAATCGAGAAAAATTGACCAAAATGAAGATGACCAGCAAACAAAAGAGGAAGCAGGACAGTGAGAGAGGTTGTGAAAAAGGGATGAGAGTGTGTTTTAACCCTTGCTCTGCTGGAGGATCCGTTGCTGGCCTCTCGCCTGTACTGCTGTCATCAGCACTTTTCACGTCCATAATTACGGTGTGCTATCCATCATATCTAAGACAGTGCTTTTGGGACGGGCCAAAATTACAGACCTAAGCACTTCAGCTAATAGAATAAATATTAATATCTCTCTCCTTATATATTCTCATTCTCACCCCAAATATTTAAATGAGCTCTGACAGCAAGAGAATGCATTTGTTACGACGAAGGGAAAGCGGATGAGAACAAATGGAGGGAAACGCAGTGAGGGAGAGACAGACGGAGACAAAGGAAGAAGATTTGAGAAACAACACAAGCTGTGGACAAGCGGTTTGTTGGGATAAGATGAATGAAAATAAAAGGACTGACAATGAAAGTTTCTGTGCAGCACAAAAAAGTGATTTATTTTGTAAATAAATATGTTTTGTCCTGGAGTACATGAACTATATAATCATTTTAAATGCTTTGGTTTGGTAAGAAACGTTTTTGACGACTTGCAGATTGCTCTGGCCAAAGCTTGCCCACTTAAACAAGAAGAGACCATGTGACCAACATTAAACTTAACAAGGAAAGTTTATTTAGCTATTATTTGCTATTAACATCTGTGCTCTCTTACTCCCTGAGGTTACGAAAAGCCAGCCAATCAGAATGGAACTGGTGATTCCAGCCAGCGCATTGCATTATGTGTGCATTGCAATATGCATTGAACAGTGGCTGATTACCTTAACGCCAACTGTTGAAAACAATGTGTTCTGATTGGCTGACAACAAGAACAGAATTCTACAACATAACAGTGACGACATCTGTCAAACACACACACAGGTTTGTACACTTGGCTGTATGTGAGTAAAGGACAGGTGTGATGGGGGACAACAGGAGCATGTGTGTGTATGTGTGGGAGAGCCTGGGTCAAGACAGAGGTCACGGATGGGTTAGAACATGCTGGATTTAAAGCATACAAGGACACTTGGTGAATGTGGGTCATGCGGACCTCTCCTGTTACCGCCCTCAATATGTCACTCACAAGCATGGAGGAAACGGACCGCATATGTCTTAAGTGCCCTGATGAAGTTTCAAATCAGTCAAAAGTTTGAAGAGCTTTATTTATAACTCAAAAAGCGATCACCAATAAATAACATTCATTCATTAAGACATATAATACTGTCATCAGACATCAGACCTCATGTTTGTTGAAATAACGAGGACTTTATCTTCGTTGACGCAAGCAGAAGAAAGAAGATACATTTTGCTGACAGTAATGACCTTAAGTGTTGGACAGCATGTTTTTTTATGTGCTAGACTTGTCGCGGATGTTCTCGCTGCCTATCAGCACCATTTACCAAAGCATCCTTTGAGCACAATATAACTGTTTACATAACAGATTAATGGAAAGTTCTGCTTTGCATTTATGTTTATCAAGTCATTTCTACTTTTTGAACTATTTTCACTTCCTTTATGATTGCAGACGCTTATCTAAAGTGACTTCAAGTGCATTTAAGGATACATTTGATCTATCTGTTCGAACCCCCAATCTAGGTGTTGCTAGCAGCATATTCTACCAGTTGAGCTACAGGAACACAGTTTTAACTACAGCATACCTGACCAATTACCCAACGTGTGTTTAAAAATACAACGTTTCTGTCTTACCTTATCTCCCTGAGGGCAGTAACCCCGGACGAAATCCTTGCACACATCGGCTTTGCGTGACACATAGACGTGGCTGTAGGGACAGCTACTGTTATTACAAATCCCCTTCAGGAAGTACGAGCAAACCGGCATCTAAAAAGAAAGAAACATTGATGAAGAGCTTTAGAATGACTCAAAAGATTCAGAAGACTTTTTAACCAAAGCAACTTGCAATGCATTCAGATTAGACATTATATCATTATATACATTATATAGTGTGTTCAACATATCAACAAACCTAAAACCAATCAAATAAAAGAAAGAACAGAAACAGCAACAATATATTTGTGCCTTTCAATTGCTTAATTAACAGGTGTGTGTAGATAGCAAGTAAACAATGGCAAAAATGGGTGATTTCTGCACATATGGCCCATTATCATGTTATGTTTCTGTGAAGTTCCTGTGCAAACATGCGTTTACCGCACGTTCTCTAATCAGTAATTATGCACACGTCAATGACAGACATTTGCACCGACTCTCGTGAATATAATCTGCATGTATGAATAATCTCACCATGAAACGCTCTCCACCCTTAAAATAGCATGTGGGGTTTGTGTGCACAAGAAGAGGGAGAGGGACCCCTGTCCTCTTAAGTGGAATCTCATTTCCATGGAGGTCATATCATTTCTGCTTAATTAACTGCAACAGAAATATTGACCCAGGGTGTCGTACCGCCCGCATTATGTGTTTATGTGCAGGGGAGGGGAATGGATGCTGACCCGACTGGGATAGAATGGGTTTGGGGTAAAGGGGGTCTCGTTTCTCAGGTATTTGGAGGGATGATGTTGGGGGAACTGGATCGTTTACAATTGCAGGTGTGAAGCATGCTTTGTGGTGACATACAGGGTGTGGGGTTAAATTAAACCCCAAGGCTGTGGGATAGAAAGAAGAGGGGGGGTGGGGGATTGGGACTAGCAGGTGGGCCTGGGCTGCAATGAGGTGGCTCTGTTTCTTTAAGACAAACGGACAGCTGGACTCTCAGTGCATTGGAAGGGCAGAGGCTGATGACTGTCACAGGTGCAGAACGTGTGTGTGTTTTACTGAAAGTGAGCTTTTACTGTCAAACAAACAAGACAAACAGGTGTCCATCCACAGTGAGAGGAAGAAAGTATGTGGGGAAAGTTTTAGACAGTTTCCTACTGATTCTGGAATATCTCCACTATTGAAATTCCTTAATTTGCCAACCCTGCTTGTATTATTGTAATAACCGTTAAACTGTATATTTGACCATTGCCCCTGACAACCTATTTCCTACATGGTGCTAGTTCCATGTTTCTCTTAGCACGCTGCTCTCAAATCAATGTTTCATGTCTGTCTATTTATTCACTGTATTTATTCAGCAATCAACCCTGTAAAAAGCAGGACATCAGCCAGACATTAACCACAAAATAAACACATTTTAGGGTGAAACAAGATCCAACCACCCTGTCTGGGTAATTTTGCAATAATAGCCAGCTGCCAGTACTTTATCTCTAAAATAAATGCCTAGGAATTACAAAGTTAAGGAAAATGCAATTTTTTAAAAAGTTTTCTCTAAAGGTTTTAGTACTTGTGCCAAATCGCGTAAGCCTAAAATGATGAGATAAAGACTGTTTTAGGGTAGATAAAATACTGAGATCACTTGAACAGCTAAATAACTTTTCACCAACCTTACTATATTATCATGGCCATGAACGATATGACCATTTACAAGTGTGTGTTTGAGAGTTGAAGGTAAGAAACTTCTGGAGAATCTACACTGGTATTTGATTGGTCACATGTTGCCTCAATACTGATCCCGCCTCCACCTGTTTCCATGACGGCAATCGTTTCTCATGGCTGGGCAAAAACTTCAAAGTATGTAAGTCTGGAATCCACTAGAATTGCCTCACAGATATTGAGACTGTAACAGACCATATCATGACCTGAGAGGGGAAGATTAGAACCGTCTTTAATTATCACCCCACAGGCCATCAAGCACCGAAATTAACCTGATACCACCTCATACAGCCAATCATTGCTCATGTTAAGACCTTTAAGGCTTCGTTCATAAATTCAAGCATCGTTAATTAATCATATTCAATAGCATCAGAAAGTAAAAAAATGAAATGTGTTATTAGGAAGACGTAGATCAAATGGACTTCATGCTTTTGATGAGAGTTGCTTTGATGAAAGTTAGGACTTACCTTCTCTTTGGCTACTTTATGAGAGAAAGGACACGTTCCATCTGTCTGCTTACAAGTGCCACGGAGAAACCTGCCAACCAATCAAGAGTTTAATGTTGGATACAGCCAATCATGGGGCTCCTGAGAGGCCGATTAACACTAGACAAAAACCACACTGGAAATTTTTAAACAATATAATACCATAATATATACCAAATAACATTAACCCAACAAGTTAAAGCCTATATGCTAAGCTTATGTGCTAATACTGTTACACATTTTGGATTTAGCATAATGCCTCACAAGTTTTGTGAAACTGACAGTGTATGGTGATATGGGGTACCTGGTGCAGACCGCCACCTTGTCAGGGTCATGGATGTAGGGGCAGGCGTCGCCGTGGTTACATTTTCCGAACCTGTTGTAGTACATGCAGTACTGTTTGGCCTTGTGTTTTTTCTGGCGGGCCTGTCGGATAATAGCTAAACTCTTTTGTACAGCACGACTGATGAATCCACCCAAAAAAAAGAAAAGAAGAAACAAACAAACCATCATCCTGTGGAATCTGATATATCGTTATTCTGTGGCATAAACCATATCTAACAACACTAACCTGGCTACGTATCGTGTGGCGGATGCTTTTGCCAGGTTGCTAGCTGAGGAAACATCTGGATTGTGATACCACTCTCCTGTATTATAGAGGGAGAGAAAATGAGATCCAAATGAAATCATTATGAAGCAGTTACTGTAGTCCCAACCATTGTTTTTGGCCTATTTAGGAACTATCACTAGCTAAGAAAATATATAATGCTTAATTATACAGCAGTGTTAAAATGCGCTTTACACAATATACACAAAATTCATAGCAAACTTAAATTTGAAAGTATAAAGCACAAAACTTGCAGATAACTGTAAAACTATTGCTTGTTTTACCTCATGCCATTATGTATTTGTACAATCAAAATGACTAATAGCATAAATACAGGTCATTAAAAACAGTGGTAGCGATGGAGGCCAATCAGAGAAAAGATATCAAGCTTTATAATTCAGAGTTCATCCATGGACAGCTGGGAACATGAGTGGGAACCAGGTTGAAAATCTGTACACTAGGTAGCACTAAGTTATAGTGCAACAAGGGCAGGGAGGGTTACTGTCTGGGTGCATGTGAAAAATGGGCAGCTGGTTTTGTGGGGTGCAATTGTAAAGTCAAGTCTGTGTACTTTAGCCATGTGTGCGGTGGGACTACAGTAATAGCTGGGGAGATCATAAATAGACAGTGTGTGTGTTGTGTGTGTAAACGTTTGGGACCCTCGTCATAAGGCAGGTGCTTATTCTCTTTCACTCCACTTCTGACTTGGGCTATAGGATTTAATCTAGGCCATTTACAATCTCCGTGTCTCTCTTTCTCAACCTGTGGCCGGTGACAGATGACAGCTTTATTATTTCAGAAGGCGACTCATGGCACCCTCCCCTCTCTCAATGGATGGGCTGAAAATCTACACTGTGTGCTCAGAAACAACAATATACAGTATATGGACCTTTAAAAACACGTGTAACACCTAAGGGGCGTTTACATGTAAAGAACAAACAAAAAAACAAAAAACTAGACATCTACATATAAATATTTACACATAAATCAATGTATACACAATGTGTGCAACATATGCATTAGAAACAAATTCCTCACAGAAGTGCTAAAAATCTTTTTAAGTTGACCAGGTAATGCATGTATCAACAGGCAATACATTTTGTCAACTGGTTACCTGGTCTACTAT
This sequence comes from Ambastaia sidthimunki, assembly GCA_036877625.1. Classification (NCBI taxonomy): domain Eukaryota; kingdom Metazoa; phylum Chordata; class Actinopteri; order Cypriniformes; family Botiidae; genus Ambastaia; species Ambastaia sidthimunki. The sequence continues at coordinate 4,028 of JAZGTK010018519.1, read as the reverse complement.
TAGGTGTGCAGGTGGTATGAGTGCGAGAGAGCTTATTGGCTGAGACTCTGTATAGTGCTCCGCCTATCCATCTCATGCTCCGCCCCCTCCAATGTCTTTCTGAGGTGGTCCTCAAGCGATTCTGCAGAAGGATTCTGAATAAAAAAAAGAGGAAATACATCATAGTAACATTTAAACAGCAACTGTGTTTAATAATTTCATGATCAAGTGTTATTCTTGTAAATTAAAGAAGTTGTTTTTATTTGAACTTCTGTGGTTAACTTATAAGTCAGGGTTTTATGCAAAAAATAGTCATCATTTAGTTTTCAAAAAGCCATTTATTTTATTAAGGAAAAAAAATCTTCAAAAATCCCTGTAAGAAACTTTGTTTTCTTCACAAGCCGCATTTCTGAATGAGGGCAGCTTTGCAGCTATTCTTTCTTTTCCTCCTCCGGCTTGCTCTGTGTTTTACAGTCTCGCCTTCAACACTCTTTTCTAATCGCATCCCCACCTTCCCAAACACACTAACACGCTCTCTCTATCTCCCTCTCATTCTCCAGGCTCCTGTGTCACAGCACTCTGGTAAATTGCTGCTTTAATGGAGGGGATGGACGTGTGGAAATGGAGAGAATTGAAAAGAGGAGGAAATCATTGAGATAATTGCCAGGGCATGAGGCCAGAGCAGAGAGACTGTCCCCAAACATACTCTCTCTCTCTCTCTCTCTCTCACTCTCTCTCACTCTCTCTCTCTCTCCACAAATGAACAGAAATACACTTCATGTATGTGTTTAAAATTAGTCACATTTCCAAATGTTAACCACTTTAAAAGATAAAGAAGGTGTTTTTTAAAGGTATGGTTCACCCAAAAATTCAGAAAATTCTACCATTTGTTTTCACTCAATCTAGTGTCAGGTTCTAATGATGTTCTAGTTCTACACAGTGAACTAGTTCTACACAGACCATATTAAAAAGATTGTTTGGCAGAACCCACATCTTCTGAGTCTCCATTTACCTTCAATGTTTGGAAAATAGAGGAGCAAAATTAAAATGCTTTAAAATTTGAACGATAAAAGGTGACGGAGGCTTTATTTTACATTCAATTAGTACTTTACGCTCATTTTACTCATTAGTTACTCTATGGTCAAGTTCACCAAGAATTTGAGACTGTGGGACATGTTTTGTGATGAAGAATCTATGAGCGGAGAACAGCTACATCAACTACTACAACATTGTATTTTTGCCAATTAAATTAAAAACATTTCAGAAATAAATGTGAATACAAGGGTGTTCTGTCAATCCAATATTAAAAGATTAGACAGTATAACAAGTCTATGCATGGTACAAGTACACAAGTACAACTAATGGAAATATTTTTTCTTCCTTTAGCTGTAAGAGCATATGTAGCACATACCTCATAATTCACGCAAGCCAACAGTGGCTCGCTGACTGCAGCCATGGGAGCCATAATGAGGTGTAATGGTAGAACAGTAGCTGTCCTAACTGGGTCTCAGGCAGAGCACCCATGAGCCATTACAGAGCCTAATGTAGCCATGACATGAACATGGAACATACAGAGCAGTGAACCTCAGTCACAGTGACAAATAAATACAATATATGGAACCCAAAGGCATTTTTTTTTTCGTGGGCATTGTTTCATATTAATAAGATGAAGCAAGAGAAAATAATGCATGTCTTTTGTTTTAAAATGAAAGTAAAGTAACAGAGAAGAGATCCATTTTGAAGTTTTCATGTCCTTGACCCCTTTAAACTGTGATATCTTCAGCAAACCAGCACTGATTCATAAAGCCCTACAATGTAGGGCAAAACTCTTTTAGTGCTGTTCTGGTATCAGTTATGTTTGTGTTGTCTGTTGACTCAGATTCAAAGCCAAGAGAGCTGCTTTCATCTGCTTTCAGATATAGAGGGAACCGGCCATACTCGCTCTCAAAGTCTGAAGGGACATATCACGCTGTCCCATGTATCACTTGAATGGCAGTGGAGTATTATTTTTATGGGACACACGATGGGTTGTAATTGTGCTGTTGGAGTTGGGCGTGATTTAATGTTAAGGGCTCTGACCCTGAAGCTATGGTATAAAACAGTCTTGATGCTCTTTCTGAGGGTCTACTGGGAGATATGAGAGAGGAGAGCAGAAGAAATTCAAAAGTGACATCATTCTCACACTGAAACTTAAAAAACAGGTGGTGTTCACATTAAGAACAGTATTGAATTCACATTAGGTGTTTACATTTAGCATATAATACATTATGTAGGTATTCCAGATTTGCTGATGATGACCTCATACCTCAAGGGGCCTGAGCGAATCACTATCCCGTTAATTCATTCTGTCAAAATAAATGCTTTTTACAGCAAACATCTCCAAAGCATCATGATTTTTATCACTCCCACTAGACACAAATCTCTTTTTTTGCTGGTATGTAGCATATTTAGGGGACACGTTAAGCAACCATCAGCAAGGAAGAGCACGATTCGCTTACACCTGTGTGAAGACAAAAACACATCGTGTTGGCGTGTAATGACTCACAGACAACACGTACGCCCGTGAACGTCAACCAAACAGCTGTTTCACGCGGGTGTGTGTACATTAAAGTCGTTAATTGGGAAGTAAAACTCTTAATTAGGAAGTAATTTACACCTGCTTAACTAATACAGCTCACGACTGCATGCTTGCATTGCATGCGACTGTCTGGGCGTGCGCATGCATGCACGTGTGTGCCGTTGTTTCGACCGCAGATGAAGGAGAGAGCGAATCAGCACTCCGACGGGGTGATTAACGATGTGACTTTTGTTTCGGTGACGGGAGGAATTCACAGCCTGCACGGGCAGTCGCAATAATGCTTGTCTTGTCTATTTGGCTGCAGAGAAAGCATTAGTAAGATCGTTCTGAAGAACAGACAAAAAGAGTTACTTTTGAAATGAGCCGCCTGCTTTTACTCAACCAATTTTACCTCATGTATATGAGTTTTTGCTTTAAGCAAAGCAGATAATGATGGAACTAAGTGGTAACCGTAGTGAAGACCATTAAAGGTGAAATACATTAAAATGTTTGTTTGAAAAACACCTCGGTAAAATGAGTAAAATAGGTGAGAAAAAAAAGGTAAATAGGTGGTAAAAGGATGAAATGAAGAGGAAAAGAGGGAGAGCTGGGGGACAGACAACATGAGGTAAATATCATTCTGGTTTTGTTAACTACATGCATTTCAGTCAACGCTTATGCTCTTGTTATGAGTTTCTTAAACAACTGTTCATTGGCTAATGCACTGTTGCTTGAAATATCACTAACACCAACGCTAACTTGTTTTGTCTTAAATGTGCCATGCCCTTCCTTGTCCCCTAAATACTTCAACTGTTTGTACCTAAAAAAAGACCCATGGTACAGATTATACCAAATGGTGAACACAGAATGCATATCACTGTGTATGCAGGTCTGTGTCGTTTAATCTATTTTAATTTATCACCAAAATCTTCACAAGTCATTTTCACTTCTATTGGTTATTTAAATGTAAATGAAAAATCTGTAGCTGTACAACACTTTAAATTGTACATCTTGAATGCAACAGATGTCACTTTGAACAAAAGCATCTGCTGACAGCATAAATATAAAACAACAGATTTTTAGTGAATATTTTAGACCAATATTCAGGCAAACGTCTCTGAATTGAATCAAACTCATTATTACCCGAATTAGCTGGTACAGAAAAGTGACGCCAACACTGTATTTACAATCCAACATTTCTGGGTGTTTAAACTCTTTTGCTCTTAATTTGTTCCTCTGTTCTCTCTCATTCTAGCTCTCATGATGAGATGAATGGAGAGACGGAGAGAAAAAAGAGAGGAGAGCGATGCTGTAGTACATTCTGTGCTGATCAATAGCAGAGCACTAAACCTGATGAGGGCCATGCTGGCCACTCCACCCACACTGAGAGCGAGTGACTGCAGGGGTGAGGGTGTGCACCACAGGAAATAAAAGATGAACACCATCATTGTCTCTATATTGTGTTTATGATTCTTAGACATCAACAGTGCTC